>JABJVO010000372.1:0-11688 GCA_026770805.1 Boulengeromyrus knoepffleri
AAGAATATAGCAGATGCTACCATAGTGTGGTAAAAGGTCCTTAGTAGTGTCCTGCACACACCAAAGGACCTCAGCCTTCTCAGCAGGTGGAGACAGCTTTGCCCCTTCTTATACAGGGCGTCTGTGTTATGTGACCAGTCCAGTTTGTTTTTTATATGAACACCCAGATATCTGTACACAGACACCACCTCTACCTGCACTCCCAGAATGTTCACTGGTGCAGATGGAGTCACCTTGTGGCAGAAGTCAATCAAGGCACACCACAGGTGAGTATATAAGCATTTGCTATGGTGCAAATAAGTTTCACAGTGATAAAATACAATCCGATACCATAGTAGATTAATCTATGTCCAGTGGTCATGTATGCAAAAGTGTTTTGTTTGTTTAAAAATAAAGACCATAATAATTTGTATGCCAGACCTGTGTCAACTTAATTTAGCATTATACTGAACAGTCTTCTGTACCCGGATCCTTAATTTCAGAAGAAATTATGCAAAATAGTTCCATTCCTGTTTCCATACTGTCAACAGCAATTACATGTATAGTATCCCAGCTGTTCACACATAATGTGTGTTTCCTTGGAGGTAGTGTGGAGTGGAAATGAAAGCAAAAACATTAATATGCAATAAAAACAAAAAACATATTAAGAAAGACAAAACAAGGCTGGAACTCAAAACTGAAATAAGTCTGTAAGATGTTTTATACAAGAACACAAAAGTAATACATTTTTGGTGTTACCAAAATAGGGGCACCGGACCTGGCGTGGGGAGGGGGGTGGGGTGTACCGCCCAATATTTAATTTGTCTTAATTCACACCCCTAATAAATACACCTTATAAATTGTTGTGTCCCCCAAAATCAAAGTCTCTCCTACAGTATACTATACCCAAATATATATTCTAAAATATGTTGCTCTCTTTATTCTATAATTTTATACCACAATTACAAGAATAGCCATAATCTGTCATATACAAGCATATCAAGATACAGATTAATAAATTCATTTTATCTGCAATATATTTTGTGACCATCAGTCACTTTCCTGTGGAATAAAACACATGCGCTGACAGTCCTGACGGTACAAGCACCCGAAGCTGCAGATATGCCAGCTGTCTAATCACTAGGAAAGCCGAGATCAGCGCTTTGTCTCCCATAGGACTCCTGCCTTCTATCTCATCAACCACAAATAAGGCAGTCCAAGTATTTTGTGGTGCAACTAAGGGATAGCTGCACTTTAAGAAACCTGCTATCCATATAATGAATGCTGTCATATGTCGACTGCGAAAAACTAATACATGCTTTTGTTTCAAGTGGAATAGATTACTGTAATGCACTCCTGTCTGGATTACCTAAGAAATCTACAACGGGTCCAGAATGATGCTGTCAGAGTGTTAACACACACCCGTCACAGGGATCACGTCACACCTACTCTTTATATCTCTGCACCGGCTTCTTCAGGCTTTTATGATTGATTTTAAAGTTCTTTTGCTTATTTTAAAATATTTACGTGGTCCTGCTCTGTCCTACCTCAGCGACATGATTGTAATGCATGTTACAGGCATATCTCTCAAATCATCCAAGAGAAGTTTCCTGATTATTCCTAAAACCCGACTCTCTCCCAGAAAAGCTGAGAGCTACTGCATGTATTAGTACTTTCAAATCCAGGCTAAAAACTAATTTTTTCACCACATAACCTATGACAATCGGTTATTTTATTCATTTCTTCTATGCACTTACTTAATGTTTTTCTTCTTCCTTTAAAATGTCTGTAAAGCACTTTGTAAACCCTGTGGTTAAAAGAGTGCTATTTAAATAAAGATTGATTGATTGGTTGGTTGATCAATCAATCATTCAATTGATTATCAGTATGCAAGATTGATATGGACATCCCAGGGTAGGGCAAGGTCAAATGACAAGCTCCTACACTCACCTGATGTCAATGACCAATAATTTAAATAATGCATTTCCTATTTGCCACAGCAAAGACATTGCTGCCCTTCCCCAGACTCAAATCCCAGTGCCCTAAAGCTTAAAGGGGCCCAACCGAATCACTCCCCCTGGCTCTTCCTCTTAACCCACTTTTCACAGATTTGCTAATAACCCAACAAAAAGTCACACATGGCACACTGCATATAACAGCTGGTAAGATATACTGTAGTTATCCCTCAATGTTGCTTATTTGTCAGTTTGAAAACTGACTAAACAGATTTTCGTCACAACTGGTTAAACAAGTGCTAAACAAAGATACCAAGTCAAAGAAATCCTATTGTGGCTTTTAGAGAGCATGAATAAAATTAATGGCCTAGTTGCAACTGTTCCAGTCACAGACTAATAACAAAACCTTTTGTCCGTGTAAAGATGTACCATTGTGTCTGCAGGTACAGCTGGTTTTACCTCACCTCAGCCAGCTCAGTTACAATCGGTCAGAAACACTAGAGGCCCTATTTAGTGTCTGGCACAAAGCGGCATCAGGCGCAATGCAAGTGTCTTTGTATAAGCAGACGCTCACGAGAGTGATGACAACCTTCAAAATGCTAACATCCTTCCCAACGTTCCAGGATAGGCTGACTGGGTAAAAACCAAAATAGTCACTGTAGCTTATTTTTCTTTTATTCGGTGAAAATTCAAATGTGACTTATTAATTACTCACAAGCATAAATAATAATTTGCTATGATAACAAAAAATAACTAAAATATTATATAAAAATACTAAAATATTTGAGCAATACTTATTTATTTAAATTCTTCAGTGACTTCCTGCCTGCTTCTGAATTCAAAAGTGAAAATTTGTCCTGTGCCACAGGCTATACTCACAGGCCCTCTGGGAATGAAGACCTCTACTTTGCTGGAATCCGCTGTTACCACAAACTGTCTGCTCACATGCGTTCTCTTCATATACGAGCAGATCTATTACCCCTGCAGAGAAGCGTCCGTTTGTACTATCTGTCAAATCCGGCGTTATAATAGCAATCCGCCAAGGTGCAAGTGCACCTGGCCCTTAAAGGGAATGGGAGATGATACTCTGACTTGTTTATATCGTGTCACGTAGGGCTGGGCAACATGGCGAAATATTTTATCACGATAATTTTTTCCATATAAGCCGATGTCAGTGATTATCATGATGTGATTCCTGTGTAATTACTTTCAATAGAAAGTCATTGTTTCTTTACTGTGAAGGTGAAGCTCCACTTATGCTTAAAACTCCTTTAGGATTCCCCTTACACAGAACATGAAGAAGATGATAAATAAAATGAATGAACTGCAAACTGAAATCAAATTTCAATAAATAAGTCATACAATATATATATTTCACCTGTAATATGGCAACAGTACAATTTATTGCTGGCTTTTTTCTCTGACTGCTTCATTCCTTGTGACAGGGGGCAGGTTTCATGTTGCAGGTAGAGCCGCCAACCAACCTTGTATTGAAAAATAAAATTCTGAATCCCGTTTTGACTCAATATGGGATACGACTGGAAACTGCAATACTGATTGCTGGTGTCTGTGACTGTAAGCACTTGCATTATGTATGTTGTACTGGAAGGTAATGCTTTGAGCGTTGAAATAAATTTGTAGTATTTCCAGTTTTAGTTAGAACAATTTTTCAGCAGAGATTACAATGGAGTCTTTGTACCTGGTTTATCCACAATATCTCCTTTTTAAAATGATGTTGTGGCTGCCGACACCGATACTGAAGTTTCCTCTGAGGGAGGGCTTCCATCTCCCATGACATGTGTCTATTAGCAGAACAGTAATATGTGGGGTGTTCCATTAACTCAGCGAACCTTGCTGTGTGTTTGTTGTGCACAGTTTGTCCATTCTCCGAAGACAGTGATTGGAGGCAGGCTGGGTTATTTACATCAGTGCTGACAAAACGCCACTGGTCGCGTTCCTCCTAGCTTTTCTGAATTCTCTGTGCATTATTACTGTGTGAATTTCTTGCGCATTTAATTTTTCTCTGGACTTTTGTTTTGGATTCCGCTGGATTAGCCTAATTTGATGGATTGCTTTGGACTTACCTGCACTCCTAGTGAGCTGTCCTGTTGTTTTTACTTTGTTGTCTTTTTTCTGCCTATTCATTCACTTATTTGTTCCATAAATCCCATTTGTGTTTTTACAGCTGTGTCTGCGTGTGCATCTTTGCTGATCCTGACAAGCAGTTAGAGAAAGTGACATCAATTCACATCAAACTTCCATCAAGCATTTTTCACATTGATACTGAGGAAAACTATATCACAATAATTATCATGAATGTTTTATCGCCCAGCCCTAATGTTACGCCCCAAACACACCCATGACTAATTGTGAGACTTAGTACAACCCTTTTGGACCATGTGTCTGGCACAGCAACTATTTTTTCTGCCGTTAAACTAGCAAAAGTGGGTTGGCCACACCCTAAAAGATCTTGCACTGTGCACTTTATACCGTGCACTTTAGATTGTTAAAATAGGCACCTACTGTAGAGTTGTTTATCAGTTACATAATCAACGTGTTATATTTAAGAAACAGAATGTGTATCCCAGCAAATTCAGATCAGCAATGCTGAACTCCAGCCTACCACATATATTTTGCCCTATATGAAACTCATTTACACATGAAAAAATCAAAAGTTATTTATAAGAAGTGCTTTGTTAAGACATTATTTTGAGGAAGAACTTGGACTGAACCAATGACTTAATCCAGCAACTACAAAATGCAGGGTAAAGAACTTCTGAGAAATGGCTGAATGGTGAGTATTTCAAAATATTTTCTTCATCAGACATACCTGATTTTCCAAATAATATGCTAATCTTTATAATAAATTTTTTGGCCAAAAGTATGTGGACACCGCTATTAATTACAGGAATGGCCTAATCAAGCCACCCATTGCTGACACAGGTGTATAATTAAGCACACAGTAATGCAATGTCCTGCAACAAAGATTATCAGCATAATGGGTGTTTTACAGAACCGTTAATGACTCTCCACTTGGCACCATAACAGGGTGCCATTCCAACAAGTCAGTTCACCACATTTCTGCCCTACAAGAGCTGCCCTGGTCAACCATAAGTGAACTGATTATGAAGGTCCAAATGTCTGGGAGCTTGTTCAGCTGTGAAGTTGTAGCCACACAGACTGACAGAAAGGGACCTGATCTCCCACTATCAACAACCAAGCTGAGTGGCAGTAAATCCCACCAACAATGTTCAAACAACTAATAGAAAACCGTCCCAGAAAACTGGAGGTTTTTATAGCAACAATGGGCTGACCAATATATATTCATAGTCGTGTTAATACCCTTAGTTTCAGAATGGGATGCTGGATGCTGGTATCCACATGCTTTTGGTTATAAAGTGTAAGTGTCCTTATTTCCTGTGCAGTACAAGTACAAATAAGCTACCAAAAATCACCTTGCTTCTTGGAATTCTGCTGTGAATAAATAGATGTCATCTAGGAAACATAGTCAGTTGTGTTTGCATTGACAGCTTTTATCTTTTGACAAAGAAGTTAGAAAAGTTAACGCCTACATTAAGCAATTTATGCAATTCGGTCATATTTTTACTTTAAAAACGAAAAAGCAATAAAGATATGTTTAAAAATAGGGGGAAAACCAGTCAGAATTCCTCCAGCTCCACTTAATGGATGCATACGGGCAGGATGATTGTAAGATTAGTATAAGTATAAGTTTAGTATAAGATGGTTTCCTAATATACTCACCGGAAGCCCATATACTGAATTCTTAAGCATCATAACAAAAAGATGTTTTAAGTTCTAAACAACCCAGAAAATATTACCTGTTTTAAGGTAGGGAAGGGGCTGTAAATCTATATTTATACATATTGTACAGCATGTAGTGCAGGAACAGCTGCTTGTGGACTCACACTTCTAAAATAAGTGTGTTTATAAAACACTCCACTTCACTGAGATCTCTGGTTAGAGGGCTACCATTCATCTCTGTCAGAAAATAAAGGAATGATACAGTAGCTTATAGAAAAGGAGCAAATTAATGTAATTTTAACCTTAAGATGTATATGATTGCCCAAAAAATTGTACATGTATTCAGGAATAGGTTTTCCATGGTAGCAACTCATTTGTACAATGGCAGACACACCAAATGGACCTATGAAGGTACAGCATCATTACCCTTGAAAAAGCATGACATCATGATGCTTGCACAAGGCAATGCTCATTATATTAAATCACTTTAGTACTTGTTTGCCATTTGATGATGGGTTGTCTTCGATAACAGAAAGCTATCAAAGAAAGACTGAAGTTTTAACTTTACAGTAAACTATTCCTGCCCCTTGTGTTATCTCTGATTTAATGCATTAGTATTATTTCCTTCTGATAGTTTCCCCACAGCATAAAGCATCCCTCAGGGTACTGAACCAAATATTATTTCATTTTATTCTGCCATCTGACACTAAATTGAACCCAACACACATATGCACTACTGTGTAAAAAACATTAACAAACACAATTCGTTGTTACAGCACATGAAACACTATGTCTTTTTTGGCTAACTGGCCTCATGCACAACAGACTCAACATTTTCCCAATTCACTTTAACTCCGTATAACCAAAGACCTTCAGCCGAAGAAATATGTAAGTAACTGCTCGGGTTTTTGGTTTCCTAATAGCTTTTTTGTATATCCTAATACAAATCATATCACAAGGCCCTAATAATAATAATAATAATAATAATAATAATAATAAAAATAACAATAATAATAATGAGAAGTACAGTAAAAATAGTATAATAATATCATTATACTGTGTCATACTTTAGTTCAATAGATTATTTTTAAATATCTTTGCTGTCACACATGCCATAATAATATATATATATATATTTGGATGGTGTACAGGGCCTGTATTGCAGAGAGCTCTTAGCTTTCATTTTGTTTTCCATGGCAGAGGGATTATTAATGTGATAATGCTCTATAATAGCGCCTTCTTGGGTGAAACATTTTGCCTTGTTTTCATCATAATTGCTGCTGACAAAAAATTGCAGGTGAAACCCACTACGTCTGGTCCAAAGGTCTGGAGTCCTTCTGAGTGTTTGTAATTGTAAACAGAGAACTGTAAAAAGTCCACAAACCTAAGAGTTGCCGAGGACCATCTGGGACGTGAGGCTTGAGGATTTTTCCGCCTGACCTTTCCCTGAAAGTAATGGGATGTAACTGTCTTGTTTATGCTTGTAAACAATGTAGCTGTTCCCACAGCATCTGCACATATCTCTGGGCTAACACACACACACACACACCCACATACACACACAAGCGTGCAGGCCACTGCACAGTGCAGCGTGAACGGGAATAAGCCTCACTGAAAGGTAATGGGAATTCACAGTCCCCTCAGGAAGCACTTGGCATATGGTGCCAAAGTCTGTCCATGCAACTGAGGGCTGCTTCTGCCAAATGTGCCACATCTGATTAAACCAACTGGCTCCGCCTTTAAGCATGCCACTGTTCCATCTGACGCAGCAGTGCATGCAGAAGGCACAGGATGCACGCTGGGATTCTTCGTGGAAGCAGTACGATCTGACACAGAATAATAAATGCTGCAAGGCGTACTCTTTCATGAAGGTTATACTCTACATTCACATATTTTAAACAACTTTAAAGGGGAGCATTGTATTCCCCGGACAAGGGGGCATTATATTCCCTGGACAGCCCCATCACCTGCTCCACCCATCTGATCTGTACTCCTCACATGCTCACCAACGTCTGCAATTTCTTGAAATACTGGATGTATCACGTGGAAATGTGAAAGCCAATAAACGTGTTTTTACCTGAGTCCTAGTGACATTTAACTCTGAAACTACACCTATTCATTTATTGCATATTCCACTTATATGCCAAGCTTTCTCCACCAATTAGATGGCTACCTGTATTTCTTTGTGTATGTATTGTGTCTTAATGTCCATGTCTATGTCTTATACTATTCGTATTTTTATGTCTAAATATGTATATTCCATTTACTTCTCTTTGGCAATATAACCAAAATATTCAGTGACATGACATTAAGAGTGAACCAGATACACCATTGATGCAGATGGAGCCCAGGAGGGGCCTTTTCCAGGCCACGATGTATTAAATCATGTGAACAATTTAGTTTTACGCTCTCACGAAATACTAAATCATGCTCATTGTAATCTCTAAAATGTGGAGACAACTAATTGTTTTGTGCTCTCAGTTTGTTATTTCAAGCTCTCTAATTAATTTACAATTTAATTAAATGCAACATTTTGGTTATTTGTGCTCTTGCCTTAAGAAAACGTGATCAAAAGCCAAAAGCTGGAGTGAAGTGCGTGAATACTATGGGTTTTACAGAAGTACATTTATTCATTCAAATCTTTGGAATACAGGCAGTTCCCTGATTAAGGACATCCAACTTACAGACAACTTGTACTTACAAATGGACTGCCATAAAGCCTATTATATTAAAAATTCTGGCTAAGTACAATGATTCGTAAAAGAATCGCACGTTACTTTGTGACGCTCATAAATACAGTACAGTACATGTCATGGTTCAGCACAGTACAGTACTGTACGTAGTTACTGTTATTATTACTGTATTATTACTGTGTACTGTATTATTATTTTTTCCGACTTACCTACAGATTCCACCTAAAGACAGACTTAGAGAATGGATCTCTCATTCAGAACCTGAGGACTGCCTGTAATGCATTATATGTCTCCCAATCCAACTTGGACTCATTCTGCTAGACCGGGCACTTGTCCAAACAAAGCATGAACTAATTCTATGGCAGGTGTTATGTCATATAATTCTTAATACTCTGCATAGTAAAAACCAATTTATGCATACATCTCTGAACCCACACTCCAATCCTCACGTTTTCCAAAAGACTGAATTGTATGACTACACTGATATGTTCGTTTTGCATAATTTAATAACTGAAAAAATGAACTTTCTTATTTACAGTATATACACAGGATTAGTTTCAGTCACCAAGAACAGTGTTTACAAATCAAAGTATTTGTAAATCTGAAATCTTTCACTTAGAGTATACCAATTCCTTGCTTACTAAACAAAAAGGAATATTGGTGAACAAGTGACTTTATCTTACCTGATGACTGAACTCATGCTATGTATGGTGAAATCTGGTTAATCACTCTCTTTCTGAGACATAGACATTCATCACATGACACACACACACAGAAACAGTTGACAGCAAAGCTTGAGCTCGGAGTAGAAGGTGAAGGGTCAGGCTATTTACCGGAGGTCCCTGGAGCACTTTGTGCGATTGTCTTAATGTAATCAGGTTCACCACTGGCATGGAGAATGGATAAGTTACACGATTAAACTTCCCTACAACAAATTTAGTCAAGTTGGTGGTGGTGGTGGGGGGGGTGTTCCCAATTTTGCTGAATGAAAATACGACTGTATAATGAAAACATAATTATTACAAGTCGACCTTACACAACCTCACCACTTCTCCAAAAACCATGACATGATAAAATAGTGCCTTCATATTCAGACCAACCAAAGTTCTAATTTTAATCACAATAATTGCGACTTGAGGGAGAACTGATGACTGGGGTAGATAAACAATGTTATAACAACCAGTCATGCTGTAATTAAGATGTCATGCTGTAAAATGAGGTTGTGCAGGAACCACAACCGCCTTGTATAGAATTAATACATTAAAACGAGAATAAATGCACAATTCAGTTGCATTCATTTACACATTTCCAGACTGCTGAGTAAAAAAACTAAATAAGTTTGAGCTCAGTGATAATAGTGACACACTATTTTGATTTAGATATACAGTTATATTGCATTGCTTTGATGCAGAAGGCATCTCTGATCATGAAATTTTTCATGAGATTTTTAAAGGACAATGTGGTCGTGAACTCTAACCACAGTCAGTCATGAAAGCGCTTCTGAATTTTTGGTTGCCCTAATTTTAATAATACTGCCTTAGGGTGGCTCTGTGGGCAACACCAATGCCTCACACCTCCAGGGTTGTGGGTTTGAATCGTGCATCTGCTCATTGTGTGTGTGCATAGTTCCTTTATGTCACATGGATATCCTCTCGCAGTCCAAAGACATGCAGTAAGGCTGTGAGGCACCTTTGCACTGCCAGAGCAGCACAGTGGACCTTCTCCTCAGGTGTGCCCTGCGGTCAGATCCTGCCTGGCATCAGCAGCTAGCGCATGCATGCATGGGACATGATTTGCATAAATAAATTTCATGGTTCTGAATTTTTTTAAAAGTATAATATTCAAAAATAATATTCAATTAATATTCAAAAATAAATATAGTCATTGCTTTCTTGCTGCAGAAATGGAGAGACGGATGCAAAATTTAAATCTCAAACAAAAAATAATAAGAATTCTCCCGTGTTCAGTGAGCTGTTGTGCCAGAAAGCCACGCTCCCTGTTTAACTCCTAATTAGTTAAAGGTTACAGACATGGTGATGGGAAGCTGGCTGCAGGCAATGGCTCAGCAGACCAGCTCACATGGGGGATCTAACACTCTTCCCAGAGCTGCCCTCTGAGACGTGACATTCAGTGTCCTTTGTCATCTGCAAATGTAAATCCCTTCCCAGTAAACTTCCCGGCAGAGTCCGGCAGGGATCTTGCTTTCTGACGCATTTTGTTGTCAGTCCTCCCCCACCACGCCTTCAGGGTCAACCCTAAAGTGAGAAGTGGTTACGCACTGCTGTAGCACTGGGGTGCAGCTCTCCTGTCGCTCACTCTGCCCTGCATCTGCTTCATCTCCAGGCTCCCATGGGGGCAGTTCATCTCAAACCCTCCAAGCTCTCTCAAAAGCAGGGCCCTGTGTTCTAGGACAAGGTGGAAGAGTTGCTTCTGGGAGGGTCTGACCTGAGAATGTCCTCCTTGTGCTTTCTGCATACTCCCCAGTCGACGCACACGGAACAGGAAGAGCTGCATGTGCCAAACGAGCACCCTCACCTTTTTCACGAGCATCACTCTCTGAGCTGAATACCTCCCACCTCCACCGCATTTTAGCAAATAAGAAATTCAATTCGCCTGTCTCTGTCACTTACTCTCATTTTGCCAATGGAATACAAGTAATTTTATTGAGGTTTGGCTTTTTTCGTTTTTCCAATGCTTTGCTGCAGACTGTCGGTGCAGTTTCACACTCATACAACAGACATGCATACTTCTCGAGTTCTCTGATGGCCAAAGGAGTGTTGACATGGAAATCAGCAGTGGGGCTCCAAATTCAGTGTCAAGCAATTTATTAAAAATTCCAATAAAGGTTTTAAAAATGTTAAAGTCAGACTTTTTTCCTATCTCCTGTTTGATTTATTTTCCAGAGATAAGCAGGGGACTGGCGAAGGAATGGTGAAAAGGTCAGTTTTCTATGTGGAATGTCTTAGCGTGGGAAAGCTCTAATTCACTGTATACCCTAATCCACAACTGCATGTCTCTGGAATGCTTCCCAATTTTTATTTGTTTATTTATTTCATGTGAGGATTGTTTTAATATGGGGTTCCTGCCTAGTTTCTGCCAAAATTTGGGTTTAACAGTCTAAAATTTGCATGCATAATGAACTGACAGGGTCGCTTTAAATTTTTTTTCAACTAATCTCCTTATAGACCTTACAGACATTCTTAAATATAAATTCAACATGAATACAGTGGTACCTCGGTTCTCGAACTCACTAGAATTCGAATTTCTTGAAAGTCGAACAAACCAGTTTGACCTAGAAC
>JABJVO010000373.1:0-11677 GCA_026770805.1 Boulengeromyrus knoepffleri
CAAGGGACACTTTTTTATACTGTTGTCATTCATGACCTACTACATTGTTAAATCTGAAATATATATAATTTGTGGATTGGGGGGGCCCCTCCCTATTACCCCCCCCCCCCCCACCACCACCTCCTCGGGTGGTGCTAATGAGGCATGCATCGAGAGCCCGTCACACGAGGGCAGCCCCCGGATCTTCATTAAGCAATCGACTTCCCTGATTACTTCGCCGGTTAATTATTTAGCCGAATTGCCAGTGCGGACCCCCACCTCAAGGATGGCGGACAGGGCCGAAACTGCGGGTCTCCGGATCTTTCCGGGGCTTCGGTCCGGCTGTGCAGTGTCTCCTCAGCAGTTGAGGGGCATGTTGCTGTCTGAGCGCCCCGTGCCCCCCCCCCGCAAGCGCGTTACGCTCTGACTTACCCGGTGACACCCTTTGTCTCTTCGTTAATAAAGTCGCTCCCCAGTCGTCGGTCACCTTGGATGAAGGAAGCTCTCAGCCACTGGGGGGGGGCAGATTCAGCGGACGGCACCCGCTGTTTTCCCTCCAGCTGAAGGAGTTGTGCTAAATGACATCACTTTTCCTCCCTCTCCCTCCCTCCATCCCTCTATCTCTGTCGGTATACACACACACACACACACACACACACACACCTCCCCTGCCTGTCGCATCAAGTGGCCGTCTCTGTTTCTTTTAATCACACACTCACACACGCATGAGTGTGTAATCACAGCAGACGGGCCCTCGCCGGTGATAATCAGCCCCCCCCGCCCCCCATGCCCAGACTCGGATATCATCAGCGCCCCGCATGAAGTGCCCCCGCTGTTTGGCTCTTACTCACACCCACGCTCACACAAGTGGCCTCGCACATGCGCTCTCCCTGGCGCTCTCGCACACTCACGGGTGGATAGCTCATTGCCGGGGGTGTCTGTCACACCGGCACCATGGGTGCAGGAGTTCCAGGAGGGGCAGATCAAATCGGGTCAGAGCAGGCTCCCCCCCCCCCACCCCCACAAAGATAAACCCGCCCTAGCAAGCCCATACTGGTGAGTTTGCAGCCTGCCCTGCCCCCCGGGCCTCCTCTCACACAGTTAGTGAGTGTGTGGCCTGCCCTGCCCCCCGGGCCTCCCCCCACACAGTTAGTGAGTATGTGGCCTGCCCTGCCCCCCGGGCCTCCTCTCACACAGTTAGTGAGTGTGCGGCCTGCCCTGACCCCCGGGCCTCCTCTCACACAATTAGTGAGTGTGCGGCCTGCCCCGGCCCCCGGGCCTCCTCTCTCACAATTAGTGAGTGTGCGGCCTGCCCTGCCCCCCGGGCCTCCTCTCACACAGTCAGTGAGTGTGCGGCCTGCCCCATCCACCGGCCCTCCCCCCACATAGTCAGTGAGTATGCGGCCTGCCCCGGGCCTCCTCTCACACAATTAGTGAGTGTGCGGCCTGCCCCATCCACCGGCCCTCCCCCTACACAGTTAGTGAGTGTGCGGCCTGCCCTGCCCCCTGGGCCTCCCCCCATACAGTCAGTGAGTGTGCGGCCTGCCCTGCCCCCCGGGCCTCCCCCCACACAGTCAGTGAGTGTGCGGCCTGCCCCATCCACCAGGCCTCCCCACACATGAAGTCCCCATGGCGCGCAGACGGATAGCTGGAGCGTATACGTCCCCCCGGAGAGTGTTTCCACGCCATGTCACAGTTTACCTATCCTCTGCATAACTCCTCATCGCCGGCCACGCTGAGGACTGTGTGTACTGTGAGTGCTGTGTATATTGCGAGAGCAGTGTGTATATATAAAATATGACTCCATGTTTGAGGACTGGAGGCTGAATCACATGATCTGATGTTTGCAGTAACTGATCTTAGTTCCCTAAACATTCTTCACTTTTTAAGTAAATAGCGTGTGATTGAAATGGCCTCCGGATGTTCTCATGCATCTTCTGCTTCTTCTGGGTGGTTAACAAAAATAAAACTGTTGTCCCTGAGATGATAGACAAAGCAGCCGCGTTTTTCAGATCCACTCTCGTATGAGTCAATCAGTGTCCTGAGAAGGCTGCCAGGGTGCATGCTGGGTAATACAAGGGCGCACTCCCTGAGTCAGAAGGCCCTGATTATGGGGGTTTGGGTGCTTTGACTCTGGATTCTGGACTTTAAGCTCGTTATTCCAGCGGTGACTTTCCTTCTCCAGAGATCCTGCCTTGTGTCATGGTCAGAGATCATCATCATCACCCCCATCATCATCACAAACCTTCAGCTCCCTTCTCTGATCAGTGCATTAGTGACCTTTTCTCAATCGTCCCCCACCCCTCCCCCCATAACAAAACTATATCCTGATCATGTATTTAAAATCAGCGTAGAGGGAGGAGTCACGTCAAGCTGCGTCAGGGTGTGATAGGAGGTGTGTTTCTGGAAGCTTTGTGGAAAATCTCCGTGATAGGAAAAAAGGAGGTAGAAGAGGAACAGATGGATTCTTCTCCTGTCCTGTTGTTGTTTAATGGAACACGGTTGGAGTCATAGAGGGTGCGGTCGGGGGACAGACCTCACAAAGGCCCGCCGGGAGATGGAGGTGGCCGGCGGATTGCTCTGTAAAGCAGAATTGAGAGCAGGATTGGCCACGTTTTTGTGGCCAAACAAAGGCTGAATGAATCATCAAACGACCAGGGCTAAGAAGAAGCCGGCGCACATGAGATCAAACGAGCGCAATGCCTCCCCGCGCGCCCTGCATCTCGGCGCGTGTCTGCGTATCTCCAAGCTCTCCTCTTCTTGGAATTCACCTGGCCCTTCGATCATATTGTTTAAGAGTCTTTCCCGGTGACATTTTGCTTCCTGGCATTTATTTTCCTCTCTTCTTTTCACAACCGACCAATTAAAATTTGACTGAACCACAGACTGACCGCAATAGGATGATATGAACGAGCGTCTGCATGGGCCTGATCGGAAACACGCCTTCTGAAAGAAGCTCTGTTCAGGGAGGACATAGAGTGCAGGTTTCTGTCTCTGTTTCTGTTTCTGTCCCTGTAGCTGCACCGAGGTCTGGGAGGAACTGCGAAGAACACAGCTAGCTGGGGGTCATTTGGCTTTCAGAGCCGCGGTTGAGCGGCCGTGAGTTGTTGGGTTAAGTCCCACATGACACGTCGCTCTTGGTGTGGAAGATTGGGTTTGGGGGGGGGGGGGGGGGGTTTTTTTCCCCCGGGGAGGGGGGGGGGGGGGGGGGGGGGGGGGGGGGGGGGGGGGGGGGGCCTTTGCTTCCCCGAGGCCGTGTTCTGCGCTCCGCTGGATCGCACCGTTTCCCGCTGATGGCCCCAGGGCTGCCTTTCATCACGCCGTTTACACGCTCATCACCTGCCCTCGCTCGCTCTGTCCTGTGCACGCCTCGCTGTGACTCACCCCGGCATTGCGGTGGCTCCATCTGCGGTTTCGCCGCATAAGGGGCAGAAAGTTTCTCGAGTTTCTCGAAAGCCCATGGAGAGTTTCTGAACCCAGCGCCGATTGCGTGTGGGGGGGGGGTGGGGGCAGGAGGTAGAGGGTAAGTCTTCGCCCATCTTAGAGAAAACACAGGAAGGCGAGTGCTACGGAAGGCCTGTGCTCACTGACGACTGCCCGTGAGGTATGACACACCAAAAACACACCAATAAGACGACAGGCGTTACCCTCCGTCTCCCCCAAGATGCCAAAATGCCTTTTGCCTGCTGGATTGTACCTTTGGGGGAGCAGCGTGTCGCTCAGTGGGTTGGTTCTGTGATGGGAAGGTCACCGGTTCAAATCCCATGCTTGGCAGAGTAGCCACATTACTGTTGGGTCCTTGATCAAGGTCCTTAACTCCCTGTAAAATACTCCAGGGGAGCAGAAAAACTCTCTGGTCACACCCCTAGTATCTCTGTGTGTGTGTCTCAAAAGAAGAGTGAGATGGGGTATTCAAAAATGAAGCATTCCGATGTACCTGTACGAATAGCAATAAAGCGTCATTTTCTGTGTACAGCTTGTTTTTTTTATATTTATGTTTTATTAAGGGGCAGATTTCATTTTAAGTACTGTTTTTAAGTACTGCGAGCTCTTGCTACAGAGAATGTGATGTTTACATGCTACGTAGCTTGTTATTATTTTCGAAAACTATTTTCAGATCGTTTGAAGACAGGCCAAATATGAAAAATGTATGTCATATTCACAACAGCTATTGACCTGGAACCATGCAGACTGGGGAAAAAAGGCTTTAACGCATAATTTAACGTAATTGCCACGTCTCGGATGCCTCCCTTTTCGCGGCTGCGTCACCGAATTTGAATCTGGGGAAGCTCATGTCATGTTGCTGTCCTCTGTAATGATGGGGTCCATAACACACCATCGACTGTCTCCTTAATTCAGATCGTTTTCATATCCGATTCACAGACTCTGTCAACTTTGTAAAGTCATTTTGTCCTGAGTGTGGGGGTGGGGGTGTCCTTCATTTACGATCTCTTGATTGAAGATGGCTGGCTTTTGAATCGGCACTGATTTGAATTGCGCAGCTGGGGAGAGTGTGTGTGTGTGTGTGTCCTGAAGGAAGATGTAATTGCAGAGCTCGGCTGAGAAGCGTGTCACAGATGGGGGCGCTCTTCCAGGGGACTTGGCCTTGGACGTCGGCAAGTGCTTTTCACGCCCAACCCCCCTGCCCCTCCCCCGGTGGCGCTGAGCTCATCGCCACCTTATTGCCGTCTCGAATTATCACACCTAAGTGCATCTGTTACTATAGTGACAAGCCTTCTCTTAGATGTGTTTTACAATAAGGGACCAGGCGATTGCTCTCACTGTTTGAGGTATACCTACTGCCTATTAATGGTCTGTCAAGTGCAATAATTAGTCATCTTTTTAACAGCTGAAGGAGTGTGATGTCATTTGCAGTAATCGGTCTGATTTTTTTTAAATTCGATTGAAATGCGGTTGTGTGTATGTTGATGATTGATTTTGCTTTTCTTTTTGTTTTTCTATAGAGAGCCCAAAACCTATAGTGCTGAAGGCCAACATGCCTTATGGTCTAATTATTTGTGATGCGGGGGGAGGGGGGGTAACGAATTTGGTGTGGTGAAAAGCTTCACCAGCCTCCGTCCCGTGTTTCTTGGAGAAGGTTAACAAGGCCTCTGTTTGGCCCTGAGATGTTGAGAATTCAGAGTAGTTTAAATTAACTTTCGGCTGCAGCTTTACCTGGAGAGATTCTGGAGGTCCTGCACTTACTCGAATTTTTGTGCTGTAATTTGCAATATAAATAAGACCAATCCGATGCTGGGATTTTGCACTGTTTCGTTTGTCCGTGTTGGTTAGAGGCTAAGCCATTCGCACTGCCAGTGCGATGCCAGAGAGGTGCTTGAGTTATGTGGACTTGCTTGCGTTTCTCCACCCAGCCTGTCAGAGGCGCTAATGCCAGCAATAATATGCCAGATGCTGCCTCTTCAGAAATAGCGCAGGGATTGCAGAAATACCAAAGAAGTACATCCCTCCCCCACCACACTGACCAATTAGAGCAGTCCAATTGAGCAGCCGAGACACTGGATTGCCCACGGGTTGCACCCTTGCAACTGGAGGGGTTGAGCTGCAAACGTGTGCCTTTACCAGCCCAGCCACCCTCGACGCCCATAGCCTTCAGATCCTGGAGGGCCCAAGGGAACGCAGAAGTGTCTCCATATGGTCTGTAGAACTTGGACGCAATTTGCACAAATGTCCTTTGTTGCCTAAGAAAAAAAAAAAAAAAATCAATTTGCATTTTTCCCAATTAACATAAATTTACAAATTCCACGCCTCAGAACAGTTTGTGCTCTGAATTCGCACTTTCCTCTGGGGCTGGGGGGGGTGTATACTCTCCCTAGCGCACGTTCTCCTTTTCACTCCACTATCAAATCTGTGAGACGGACAGTTTAATGAGCATGTGTTGCCATTTGGATTCGCCACCGCTCCTGCGCACCTGCCCAGATGCCAGCCTGATTAAAACGCTGGTTGGGGGCATTCCTTTCCGCTTCCCTTCCCTCAGATGTCCCTACTCCTTCCCAGCCAATGACAATGTGGCTCAGAGCCCCAGACTTCCTCGGTCCCAGCCAATGACAGTGTAGCTCAGACCCCCAGACTTGGTCTGTCCCAGGCAATGACAGCGTGGGTCAGACCTCCAGACTTGCTCCGTCCCAGCCAATCACAGTGCGGCTCATACCCCCAGACTTGCTCCATCCCATCTAATCACAGTGCGGCTCATACCCCCAGTATTGCTCCGTCCCAGCCAATCACAGTGTGGCTCATGCGCTACCATGCTTGACATTCACAGCAAGCCCTTAACTGCAACATGCTAGTGCGTTTCATTGGCTCTTTAAATGTCGTTCGACAGCTCGGCTAATATTTGTGTGAGTGTCAGTCAGATGGAGATGGTGCCCAGCGGTGAATGGTACATTTATTTGGGAACCAGCGTCCCGTTTTGGAGGGCCGACCTCAAGTAGGGGCATGTGAAATTGAGGGTAAAGAAAAAATATACGGCCCAGTTTCCATCAAGTCGTGCTGCCACTAATTAAGAAGCATGAATTTCTCTTCACCGATTATGTCTCAAATTGCGAAAAACTATTCCCTGAGTAGTTAGCAGGAAAGTAGTGTGTCTAGATCTTTCTGGACAGGTGTTATCTTCCACTCATCACTGGTTTCCTTTATTCCACTCTCCCGCCCCCCCACCCGCCCCCGAATCACAACTCAGACTCCTTCTCCTACTCACGCATGTGGAGTTTGCGGCAAATTTCCTCTTCTGATGCCTGAGGAGGTCCGGAAGCCACAGGAGAGTGGAGCATGCACATAGGGGGACTCCATTCTGCCGGATGAACCGGCGAATGTTTACCTTAGCAGATTGTCTCGATCCCTCTCATCCCTGAACCTCGCTATGTGTTTTAACCCCCCCAAATCTTCCCACTCATTCGCATCATGTCCCTCCTGGTAACCGTGCATCTGTTGTGTAAACGCTCGCATCCGACACCTGGTTTTATGCAGAGCGTACGTGGGGCTTCTTCTCCCGAGGAGCTCCGGCTTCCCAAAAAAAAAAAAAAACACAAGAATAATTCACCCCCTCACGCCCCCCCACCCCATACTCGCAAATCCAATTCTGAGCTTGTGATATACCCGGTAGCTTTTAATTAAAAAGGGTTTGATCCCCTCCTTGCACAGCACCTCTGAGTAAATGTAAATGTGAATAGGTGTAAACAGTCAGGAGAGTAAGCGGAAACCCAGAATACCGGAATAGCTCTTTTCCGTTTGAATGGGAAAACAGGGCTTAGGAAAGCAGGTCCGATTTGATCCCTTGTAGTCAAGACTGTTATGAATACATTTGTGATGTTTACTGTCTGTGCTTTTTATTATTTTTCCCCTGATGTGAATGTGCACATAAGGTTGGTTTTTAAAGTTTCGAGATGCTTTAGAGTTTCTGCAGTGTTTTTGCGGGAGTACATTTCTGAGGGTTCGGTGCTGCTGGATTCCTGGCATCGGTCTCCCGGGTGTCCAGAGGTCCAAAAGCGCAGAAGTTGCACTGTCGGTATTGAGTTTGTGGTGGAGATCGAGCTGGGGCTGATGCACCCACGGTGTTGAGGTTTATACGCTTGCGATGGACGTTGTCGAAAGCTAAGCTTTTTAGGAGGAAATGGAGACTTTCCTTCCCCAGGCAGACCGAGACCTCGAAGTAGCTGGTGATGTGACAGCTCTCTCGCTTCCAAGACCTGCCTGTGGACATGCACCGCTAGAGCATGGCCCTCTCGCTTGTTTCTTCCTGCTCTTGCTCTTGGTCGCCTCCCCTTGAGCGGTACCTGGAAATCTGTGCTCCCCTTACAGCATGGCTAGTAATCGGCATCCCTGGATCACCACCTCACAAGCTTGGGTAAACCAGCAGGGTTTAGGCGTAATTGGACCGTCTACATAAACAAAGGGCAGTGGAACGAGAGGCTAATTGGGAGACAGATGTCGTCAGGAATGCGTTTCGGCATGGAAGGAACCGTGCTGACCATGCTGTGTCTTCCTCCATGCTGTCATTTAACCCCACGCAAATGGCGGTCTTTTCATCACACACCAGCCCGCTCTGGGCTGAATTCACCCAACACGTCATGTCTCTGTTGCGTTCATACGAGTCCTGTGCATCGTCATTGAGTTACTCTTTTTACATTTAACAATTTACTTTACAAATAAGGACTGTGGGGGGGTCATTCCCCAATGGACCTCACCAATCACCCTTGACAAGCCAAATAATGCATCAAAGGACCTCCATCCTGCCTCAACAGGCCCACCCCCCCGGCCATGCCCAAACTCTTGTCGTTTTCACTCCTTTATTTATTTGACTGTTCTTCCTGGTGCAGTCGGGCCGGCGGGGGGCCATGGGTTTGGCGGGGAGCCCAGCTCGCTCCCCGTCTGTGAGGAAGCAGACATCGCGGCATGGATCAGGCCGCTGTACGTGGGCCGCTCCCACGCTCCTGAGCCGCTCCCCTGCTTTGCCATGACACCCCACTGCGTTTTTCCCCGCATATGGCATTCTGGCCAGGCCATGAGGGGCTTCGGGACCCAGCAGAAGTCATCCTCAGGATTACCCCGATAGAGATGTCTGGTTGTTATGTGCTGGAAGGGAGCAGATTCGACTAGAGGCACCAAAATCCCTGTTAGAGCCTCTCTGTCAAGTCGCGGTTTTGGTGATGTGTTTTCTGGTTGAGTCTTCTATGTGTATATCCTGCAGTGTGACTGGCACAAGACTGATCGCATGCACCCAGCCAAAGGCCACATCCTGATATGAGGCCACTGACAACATTCATTGCGCTAACTCTGACCATTTTCGGTTCAGTAATCATGTTTTAGTTTGTAAATCCTCTTTGTGTCCCTGTCTCGGCTGGAATGGAAGACACGTGGTTTGCAAAATGAATGCAGAAGTTTCTAGAACCTTGCGCTCCTTCCTCGTTGGTATATGAGGAGGTGATCTCTTCAGTCCATCTGCGCACCTCCTCATGCTCTGAGTCAAGACCAAATGTTTTTTTTCTTCTTTTTTCTTTCTTTCTTCTTTTTTTCAGAGGGAAGCCTCTCGGTTTGTGGTTGAGGTAATTAGGTGCGGGAAAGCGCAGAGCCAGTCTCCATGGGCCTGTCACCTTGCTAATTGGCTTCAGGACATCGAGAGCACGCATCATTGTTTGTGGAAAAAGCAACCTTTAAACAGCACTGGCAGGATTTTTATTCCACTGGCGGTAATTTAGCTAAAGCCACTTTAGGACGCGCGATCGTGTTTCCCGAGAGCCTCTGGGATCATATGTAAATCGTTAAATGTGGAGGGCGTGTGATCTTGCTAAAGAAAACCTTTATTATTTTAATTAGTCTATTAGCAATTCTTCATGGGTGTGGCTTTGCCGAGCCTTTAGGCCCCGCCCACTTTTCCGGCTCAAAATGGCCTCCCTGGGGCGTGGTCTGACCAATCAGATGTTGGAACAGCCAGGAATGGGCTTTACGCGGGCTGCTTCAGAGGGGCTCTGTATTCCCGGGCACCCAGGTGACTTTAGCCCGCGGGGTGGAAGGTTGGATTTGGAATGATAAACAGAAGGGACAGAAACTGTCCCCAGTAATGAATAAATAAAGCTGTGTGGCATCGTCCTTAAACGGCCAGTCCCCCAGGGGAGTCCCAAGATTATCGTCTCGTGTTGCGGAATCCAGTGTTTATGCTCGGGATGGGCTACGGTGGACTTTCTGCGTTTTATTTTTTTTTTTAAAAGCTTGTGTTTCCCTCACAAACACACACTACATAGAAGGCTTAGCCTGCCATTTGGGGGGGGGGGTGCTGTTACTGACAGCCTCTCTCTGATTAAACGGGCCGCGTTGAAACAGTAAGCCTCCGAACCAGCCACCGTTAACCGCAGCGCTATGAGCAAGAGTCCTAAGAGGCTTTTGGCAACTCGTTTTCAAAGAAGACGAATCTCCCTTTCAGAGTTCTTTTCTGTTACAACCCCCCCCCCCCTAATTTAGACTTAAAAGGTCAAGGATCTGTAACCGGCTCTTGTTTCTTTAGAATATTAATGACCTCAGTCTGAATCGCTGGCATCAATAGGTCAGAGGTTATCGGACGGTAAACATGGCGATAAAGCTAATGTGATTAAAAATGCACGGTACGTCCTGCTCGGTCAATAAGTAAAGATAAATAGTCACGCGGCCGCGATGGAGAGCGACAGAGCTGCTAGGATCTGGGACACAAAGGGAGGTAATTGGATTAGACAGGCTGAAGCCTTTCGTTTGGCCCGGGGTCACAGGATCGAGTTCTGCACGACTCGTATGTAACATCTTCTTCTGAGACTCCATGCCGGGGCCGTCCCAACCTGCCACGTTATAAATAGCTGTTTTTTTTGTCAGTTTGAGGACGGAATTGATGTTTCAGTCACGGTAGCTGCCCGCCGCTGTATCGCCTTACGTTAAACCTTTCCACCTGTGTCATTTTGATCGCAGGTTTATTCTGACAGATCACATCAGCCTGTTTTTTTCTAAACTGTTTCCAGTGGTGGGCATGTAGACTGTGTGTGTGTAGAGTCGCAGAGGGCTTTTCACAAGCTGGGGTCCTGTATGATGTTTTGCTGGCATCTTTAAGCTAGGCTTAAGGATGAGGTTGCTGGGTTTCTTAAATTGGGACTCTTAAAGGTAAGGTTGGCCAGCTTAATGTGTGGTTGGTGGACCTCTTAAAGGTGAGTTTAGTAGCCTGCTTATGTTGAGCATCTTAATGTTGAGGTTGATGGTCTCCTTAAAGTATCCTTTTTTGAAGGCGTGATTGCCTCCTTATTTTACCTCCAGGTGAGGTTGGCCACCTCCTTAAATTGGCCTCCTTAAAGGTGAGATTGCTGGGCTTCTTGAAGTTGAGGTCATTGGCGTGTGGTGGAGTTTGTGGTGGAGAGCAAGGCGGAGCGTGTGGTGAATTTCATGGTGGAGAGCAAGGCGGAGCGTGTGGTGGAGAGCAAGGCGGAGCGTGTGGTGGAGTTCGTGGTGGAGAGCAAGGCGGAGCGTGTGGGGGAGAGCAAGGCGGAGCGTGGGGTGGAGAGCGTGGCGGAGCGCGTGGGGGGGCGCGGGGCGGAGGGCGTGGGGGAGGGGAGGGGGAGGTCGTGGTGGGGCGCAAGCGGGGGCGTGTGGAGCGGAGCTAGGCGGAGCGTGTGGTGGAGTTAGTGGTGGAACCCTTGTGGGGACACGGGGCCGTGAGCGTGGGGGAGCGTACAGCTGAGCTCATGGGGGAGCGCGTGGCAGTCTTGTGACCTAAGGCCTTGTCGACTGATAGGAAGCGACTCTGCCACACAGTCCATCACACTCTCAGTCAACTTGTGTGTAAAAAAAAAAAAAAAAAAAAACACAATTCCCTCGTAGGCTGTTATTTATCTCCCAGTCACGTTGTACCTGCTTTCGGTATGGATAACTTTGCCTCCATATGACAGGGGCACTGTACTTTAATTGTGCCCCCTTCCCCCAGCTATTTTGTTATCGGTCGCGTGGGAATCGATGGTAAGCGAATGCATGCATGGATAATCAATGGATCATTTCCCTAATTCAATCGGCTGCTGGGCCGATAATCGACGGCCACCCAGAGACCTAACCAGGGTCCCCTGCATGCTAATTGTCCATCTTTCTTTATATATTTAACACTTATCCATTCAGGCGCCTTATCATCCATACTGCGGATTATCTATTATAATCGCGCGATTTGAAGTTGGCGCCTTGC
>JABJVO010000374.1:0-11674 GCA_026770805.1 Boulengeromyrus knoepffleri
GGGGGGGGGTCTTGGCAGTTGGTTGCAGAGCTGATGAGCTGATGGGATGATGGCACTCAGGAAGGTTGCGGCGTTTGTAGCAGTGGAGTGGAGGCCCTTGGATTCTCTCTCCTGGTGAAGCTTTGTCTTTGTTGTCAGCTGGGCCTTCACCGGAGCGCTTCTTGTGGGGTTCTCTTCTCCTGGGCTGATGTTCTTTCTGCTCCTCTTCGGGCTGATGGGCTTTTCTCTGCTCTTCTATGATCTTTCTCTTTTCTCCTTTCTTTGTTCTGAGGTGCCAGGTTTTTATGGTCTAAAGTTCATGAATAGAGATGACCAGGAATTCGACTCCTGGCCCAATGGCTGGCCATCCATTTGGCAGGCTTTCGGAAGGGGGTCTGTGGCAGTCGTTTTGGGATTTATGACCGGACTGATTCCCCCTTTACTGATGATTTTCATTAAGCTGGTGCAACTCTGGATACATCCACTATCATGGTAACCACTGACCAGATTTGCAAACAGGAGTGATTTTCCATCAGTTTTATACTAAACATGCCATACCAGCCTAGCAGTTCACACCTCATACCATCTGTATTAATTAATTAACAATTACTTATGTCATGTATGTTACTGACTCGCATCAGTATACGGTATACACTCTAAAAAGTGCTGGGTTAAAAACAACCCAATTTGGGTTATTTTGGTAACCCAGTGCTGGGTAAAAAAGGGACTAACCCAACGCTGGGTTATTTTGACCCAACAAGTTGGGTTACACGTTTAACCCAGCATGCTGGGTTGTGATTTTTAACCCAACTATTAGTTAAAAATGACTACATTGCTGGGTTGAATGTAACCCAAAATGGGTCAGAAATTTAATCTAGAAACTTTGGTGATTAAAATTACTAAAATAAAAACAATTCTACAGCAATACATACTTCAGTAATGAAATTTTATTTATGACAAAAGTAAAAAATGTGTCTATATGAATTTAAGCCATTTTTCCCATCTCCACCTCAGTATAGAGGAAAAATAAAAATATGTAGAAGTAATAAAGAAAAAGCATCTAACTGACTGAAGTCAGAAAGATTAACTTTAAAATACAAATTTGTGCATAAACATTAACATATCCTGATATATATAAATCATCAACTGCAATGTAGAAAAATAAATATGTAGAAGTAATAATGAAACGACAAACTGACAGAAAAAAAAACAAACAAACAAAAAAAACTTAAGAAAATACAAATTTAAGATTAGGAAAAAATACGAAAACATTTGATAACTTTTACTTGAACAATCATGTAATGTAATGTAATGCAACTGCAGTTTTGAAGTATTTAGAACGTGTAACGGTGTACAAGTTGAAGTACACAGAATCCAAGGAAGCGGTGAGGTCACAGTAATAATAATTACTGTTTGTCAGCAAAAACTAATGCTCACAGAACTCTTACTGCCGGTGTCTCCTCCCCAGGAAGTCCATACACCACAGTCTGTAGAAACTGCCACACCAGAGAACACTGCTTGGGGTAGTTCACATCAAAGACGTAGAATGCTTTAAAGCAAACGTCCACTGCAGCAAGCAATGTACTTTGCTCAAGTGCTGTGCCATTTATTATAGCAAAGGCTTGAAAGCAGTGGCTGTCTCCAAGCATGAGAACATAAGGAAACTCAATGGACTCTTTTGAACGAAGGTACTCGGCCATATTGGTCCTAATCTGAAAAAAGGAAAAATAAATAAATAAAAAAGAAATGGTATAGATTCATTAAGAACTCAAAAGTGTAAAAGTTAAATATCTTTAGAATTACCTTTAGAACACCTAAAAAACCTTTAGGAGCATTAAAGACTATAACACACCAAGCTATCAGCCAGTGTTGGCATTAGTTAACCACTGACCATGGCCTTGGCACTATGCTGCAACTTTTTGGCCTGGGTGCAGATGACTCAATGCAACAACACGGTTGCCTTATGATGTTACTTTTTTTTTTAAATGTCAGCTTAATGTGTCATAGCCTTAAAGGAGAAGTCCACTTCCAGAACAACAATTTACAGATAATGTACTCACCCCCTTGTCATCCAAGATGTTCATGTCTTTCTTTATTCAGTCATAAAGAAATTCAGTTTTTTGAGAAAACATTTCAGCATTTTTCTTATTCATATAATGGACTGATATGGTGCCCCGAGTTTGAACTTCCAAAATGCAGTTTAAATTCGGCTTCAAACGATCACAAATGCGGTTGTAAATGATCCTAGACAAGAAAGAAGGGTCTTATTTAGCATAACAATCGTTTTTTTTTCATAAAAATAATATAATTGAAATACTTTTGCTCTGCCTTGTCTGAACTCTGTGTATTCTAGCTCAAGACAGTTAGGGTATGTCGAAAAACTCCAATCGTATTTTCTCCCTCAACTTCAAAAATCATCCTACATCGCTGCAGAAGTACCGACCCAGTCTTTGCAGAGTGACCATGCAAAGAATGATCAAACACCCTTAACAAAAAAGGTAAAACAGCGATATAGGACGATTTTGAAGTTGAGGGAGAACATGAGATGGGAGTTTTTTGACATACAATAACTGTCATGAACCAGAAAAATAAAGTTCAGGCAGAGTGTTTGACATTAAAAAGTATATAAATTTCAATAGATCATAATAAATAAAATCATTTCAATAGATAAGACCCTTAATATCCTCGGCTGGGATCGCTTACAACCTATTACCGGTGTTGTGACACGTCAATAAACTGGTGGAAAAATCACGTCAACCCTACTTCAAAGTGGTACTGACACTGTCAATGGAGGGACAAAAATATCTCAAATTTCACTAAAAATACATTAATTTGTCATTCAACAATGAAGGTTTCAATAAATATATACAATGGGTCCTTTTCACATTACTGAGAATCTCAGACGTGGAAGTCATCATCATTTTGAAAACTTCATAGGGTTGAATGGGAGATAACGGCAAATATAATTTTTGTATTTGGTCTAATGACAAAAAAAAAAAAAATAAAAATCAAATCAAATTAAAATAGTTTCCAAGACTTTCCCAAATAAGGAATAAGTTGTTATTCCCTTTAAATTCCATTTTTTTAATAAACATCCTCACTGCAGTGTTAATTATTGTTATTATTTTTTTTTTTCTCTGTGAAAAGGGCCCATACAATATATTGTAAATACTTTAAATCATGTAGTTTTAGCAGTAGCTGTTAACTTACTGGCTGTATGTCTATGAAGGCTTTCCTGGTTTCTAGGAAACTTGGTTTGAACATTTTACTTCCAATTTTGTACACATGCGTTGGAAGGATTACAGGAAGTACTTGCATGGCGATGTCACTCTGTGTCTCTTTAAAATAAAAATAAACCACTTTCAGAAACAAAAAAAAAAACCACTCAAAATGTAAAAAATTAAATTAACTGCAACAAAAGTTGGCTGAAATAAATCTACAGTATATACAGTATATGACATTCATTTATAAAATTGTGTTAAGAAAATGCTGAAAAAGAACATGGAAATTGTCATTACTAACAGTCATTTTTATATAAAGGGACAATATTCACAATCTATCCTTTTTGGGATTGATGGGAAAGTAATTCAATTTTGTAACACTGTTTGCTTAATACCCATTACCTGCTGACATTGTTTCTATGTCGTGAAGTAGATTAAGAGCTTGTTTTTGTTTGCTGGCAAACTGTAGAATCTTATCCTTAAACACAGGTACCCAATTTTCTGTGAGTTTTGAAGCACAGTCTGGATTCAAAATTTAAAATCCTGGGATATCTAAAAAGCAGAAAACAAAGACAAACATGGCAAAAGTTGTAAAACAAAAAGGAACATACTGAGCCAACGATTTTAATTTTAAATTTTACCCACCATGCCCGGAGTGTCGAGGAGACGTGGATACTCTTTGGCTATTTCCATTATTGTCTTGGATCCATTGTTACGAATCCATTTGGCCCTTTGGATCGCTGTCTCTTTCATGTACTGCTCGACCTGACTTGCTGGCCAGATATTATTTCTGAGCCACTCTATCATTTGAGTTGCTCTTTCCGAGTCCACATTTGACTCTGTTGTGAGAAGAACCATACATCACAAACATGCAGCAATTTATGTTGGCAAATAGAGGTCGTATTCATACCAAACAGTTAGGTCTTTTAAAGGGGTCATCGAATGCCCATTTTCCACAAGTTGATCTGACTCTTTAGGGTCTTGGATTTGATAACATTTTAAACGATACCCAACCCTACACAAATGTACCCACATACCTGGCAAAGTAAAATTACTGCTGTCTCTTGGGTTGTCTGAAGAAACTGGTTTTTGTCTTCCTCTTCGGATCTTTTTGCGCACGTTCCGAAGACGCTCTTCAAGGAAGCCTGTGGCAGGTCTGTGAAATCTACCTGGACTGAACCATGCCTCCTTGTGTTCAAAAAATACAAAAACAGAATTAGAAAATACAATACTGGCCCAATTTACATAATGGGGGTTCCCAGAGTTCCAGAACTACTAAGGTAATAGTGACATTAGTTGTGTTGAAGTTACATGCAGTGAACTCTGTGTATTCTGGTTCAATACAGTTAGGGTATGTCAAAAAAACTCCCATTTCATTTTCTCCTCCAACTTCAAAATCGTCCTAAATCGCTGCAGAAGTACCGATCCAGTGTTTACAAAGTGAACCTGCAAAGAAAATCAAAACGGCCTTTGCAAAAAAAAAAAAAAGGTCAAACAACGACGTAGGACGATTTTGAAATTGAAGAAGAAAACCTACCCTAACTGTCATGAACCGGAATAAACAGAGTACACACAGAGCTAGACAAGGTGAGTGTTTGAGGTTAAAAAGTATAAAAATTGTAATTCTTTTTTTTTTGTTTAGAAAATAACCAATTGTTTCGCTAGACAAGACCATTCTTCCTCGGCTGGGATCGATTAGAGCCTTCTGAAGCTGCATTTAAACTGCATTTTGGAAGTTCAAACTTGGGGGCACTATAGAAGTCCACTATATGGAGAACAATCCTGAAATGTTTTCCCTCAAAAAACATAATTTCAACTAAATAAAGAAAGACATGAACATCTTGGATGACAAGGGGGGTGAGTACATTTTTGTTCTGGAGGTGAACTTCTCCTTTAGTGTTTTCTTTCCTATAGACCATTTCGTCAGATGTAAACAAACTGGTCCTGATACACTTCCTGTTTCTTTCTTTTTTTTTTTTTTAACTTTACACATACATCACAAAAAATACAACCAACACAACATTTGACTGGATGAAAATGTTACATTAGCACCTTTAAGATGTATTTGTATATGTGAAATAAAATTTAAATTTATTTATTTTTTTTTAAAAACAGGAAGTGCTTCTGGACCAGTGTTGTTTACATCTATCGAAATGGTCTATAAAACAGGTCTATACCTTGTTATTTTATTGAACAAGCTAAATAGCCTTATGTTATTTATCTTATTTACACAATAGCATGTCATTTCATCTCTACATGGATGCGCATTTACAATTCTCCTCTGCTCAAGGGCCCCCATGATTCGACTTAAAGGAGAAGTCCACTTCCAAAACAATTTACAGATAATGTACTCACCCCCTTGTCATCCAAGATGTTCATGTCTTTCTTTCTTCAGTCGATTATCAATCGGAAATCGATCGGTTATTTTCATTAAAAAAAAATACAATTTAAATACTTTTTAATCTCAAACGCTCGTCTTGTCTTGCTCTCCCTGAACTCTGTGTATTCTCAAGACAGTTAGGGTCCACCCCTGAAAATATAGACCTAGGGGAAACACTGAATTGTGCTATAGAAATAGCCATAGCCTGCTTACTTTCAATCACACATACATGCACAAACAGAAAAACCCTCAAACAGCCCATAAAATAGTCCTCCATAAAGTTTGAAATGGTTGAAGCAAGTTATTATAAATTAAAGCACCCTGTTTATTGTTTGTAATATGCTTTTTGGTTTTCTTTATTTACTTCTTGCATGATTTGAAGGTAGGCCTACTTATTTTTTTCCCCATTTCATTTTTAATTTGTAATTATTTTTTAACAAGTATCTACTTGTCACATGGTAGTTAAATAAGAAAATACAGAGAAATTTAAGATTCGTAATTAGTAATCAGATTGTGAGATACAGAAAAAAATATTCAGAAAAATTTAATCCTTGTCTTAGACACTGTACTCACATAGCCTTTACCCTGGCAATCCTTAAGGCATGGAAGTTGTTCAACTATTGATGAAGCCAGGGTAACTTTTGTTGCTCCACTTGGACTAAAAGAAACAATATTTTGATTTTTAACAATACTACATACATACACATTAACGCATTTGATATCTCAAACAATATTTTTATCATTAAATCCATTACTTAAATATGTACTTACTTTTCTCCAAAGCGCTCAATTAGATGTGATACCAAGATACGAACCATCGCTTGTCTTTCTTTAATCGAAATGCAGTTCCTTTTTTCAATGGCATCCACAATACTGCTGCCAAAGGATGTTGCTGCAAGGATGTCTCTTACATTCTAAATAAATAAATAAATAAATGTGTGTGTGTGAGTCTACATACATGCATACATATATATATACATATATATATACACACACACATATATATACATACATATATATACATACATACATACATATACATACATACATATACACACACACACACACATATATACATACATATATAGCTACTCAATATCTTGTTCATTATTGGAGGCGATACATCTCCGATAACGAACACAATATTGCATAGCTTGTCAGTGAACTACGGCTCAGTGTAGTAAATGCCGCACCATCTCAAAGCATGTGATGGACATTTACTACTAATCACAGAACCAGCTTTACTGACAAGATGCCCATGATAATATATACACATATATACATATATACATTTATATACATATACACACATACATACACATCTATCTATCTATCTCAGACTGGGACCTTACAAATGCTGCTGCTTGCTCCACCATTCTTCTGTGCTCAGGACCCTGCTGCTGCTCCCTTGGTCCTGTTGTTGTAGTTGCAGGCTCTTTGATTGATTCCTTTAATAAATAAAAATGAATACTAATTCACGTCTGCATTTTTACTGTATGTTAAGCCTGCCCAATATATTGTGTCAACAACAATACTGTGATGTGTGTATCTGCGATAGTCACATGCCAGAATGTGCAAGGTTAAGGTACATTAACACTAACATCATAGAAGACAAGTCTGGTATAACGGATAGAGGGACGTACAAATTATGTCCAGAATTTCACTTTAAAACAGCAATCACTATGAAAGAAAGAAAATGGCATGCATATAAATTTACTTGAATATGTATTTATACATATTTATAGATTTAAATTCATAAAACAGTATTTCCATATTAAAGCTACTGAAGTGAGGTATTGTTTTCATATTGCAGTTTGTATTGTAGAAAAGCAAAATGCAATGTCAGTTTTTTCCAATGTCGTGCAGCCATAAATGTCATCACATAAATCATTCATGATGGCATTACTGACCAACTTGGCACTTGATTAACAGGACATTTAATTTTAACTAAGCCATTACTTTCAGTAAAACTTACATGTATTGCGATGTCCCCATGATGACTTTGTTGATATTTGTATACATTTGTTTAAACATGCATGAGGTAGTATTTAGTAGTAGGTGTACACAATCATGGACTAATGCTGTTTTTGATCACCATGCTACCACAACCCCGTCCATCCGCCCCCCACTCATCCCCAACAACCCCCCTCCCACCCCCTCCTAAAATAGCCTGTATCGCAGCGAGATGTAATGGTGGTTCTCATTGTCCTTTAAGGACATCACAACATGTAGAGGGTGGTGATCTTCAACAGAGTGAATGTCCACCAAATCAAGCACAGAAGAAGGAGACACAGAGAATGCAAAATAATGCCTGTCAAATCCAACTGTGTCCCATTTTTTCACAATGAATTTGACTTTGGAGTCAAAGACCACAACATTCCTAATGGTTGCAAACTGGGGCTCACCATCAGCATAGTGTGATACAAAAAGTGTCATTCCTGGCCTATAGGTTGCTCCCTTGTATTTAATCCAAGATGGCAAATAGACATCTGAGAACAATGGGATTCCCTCAAAACCACATTTCACTTTCTCAAAATCATCTATAGATGCCAGGAGTGTGGTGTATCCTGGACCAACTTCAAAGTCAAGTTGACAACAGGGTGTAGCACAACATCATCTGATGTCGGAAAGCCTGTGTTTTACAAATGTTCCGAAAATTGCAGGTTATATGACTTAGTCTTTTGAAAAAACCATGTTTTGCCTCAAAACGCATGGACCAGAACCGAACCAAAGGTCCAAGTTTCCTGATGGCCCCAGGATAGTGAAGCATGAAGTGGTGCTTTGGCTTCAAATGCCTGTCTGGATAAAGCTCCAAAAACAGACTATGGTGTTCCTCAATCAGATGCTGCAAAAATATAACTGCCTCTGCAGTCAAGGCTGGAGAGAAAATCAACTCCATACAGCTAAGTAATGAAAGTATTAGTTCCCAGTGTTTCTCGCCTTCTGGAATCAAATCCCCTATCATAAGAGGGAGCAACCTTATAAGGCACCACATCTGTGCTGCTGTTTGTCTCATGGCCCCATCAGGGTTTTTAAGATCCTGAGGTTTGATAACAGATGGCTTATTGTGACTATCAGAAAAACCATAATCAAAGCTTGTAAGTCTATTATTCAGCTGATCAAGTGTCAAGAGTTTTTGTTCAGTCAGAGAATTAAGAACAAGCTTGATTTCATAACCTCCAACCCCTTCCAGAATGTCATGCATGACATCAGGAGTTACATTGTCAGTTACATGGTAGAACTGAAGTTTATTGAGTGAACACTCTCTTTTGATGCCTGTTTCAGTTGGGTTATTCTGAAGTAGATCAGAGTGGTAGTTAATCCTGTTGCGCATCACTGATAGGTCCTCAACTGTCTGTTCTCTCAAAACCTCTCTTTGAACCCGACACCATCGACACACAGTTTTCCCTGAGAAACTTTCTGTGTAGCCTAGGATGGAATTAAGACCCAGGTTATCCCCACAAACCTGTGCAACGCCTGCTTTAATAGTACCCTTGAAATGTTTTGTGTGAACCTGAACTCCTTCCAATTCCAGATCCTTAATCTCAGACACAATTGGATCTAAGACAGAATTTATTCCATAAGTTTTTATGTCATCTGTCTTGTACACTGCCAACAAGAAGTGAGAGTTTAGGCTGGAGAGATACTCAGGTCGCAAGCATTTAAGAGTAAAATAAACAAAGCCTAGCTTGTGAACTGAGGTTTTGGATCCAAGTGGATTTACCATCTCGCATTCATCGTTGTACAGTACAAGAGGAATGGACAACTCTTTGGAAAAGAGTTCACTGGCTTTGAAGATTGTGCCGTCTCTAAAATCTTCAAGAGCAGTGCTTTCTTGATTTTGCCATTCAAAGATCTTGTCCATTGTTCCTGGACTTTCTAAAACCCGCTTTAGCAAAGGCCTTAAAGGAATTAGCTGAAATGTATCTCGGACTGCCACTTGTTTTACAGTCCCCATCAACGTGTCTCTCTTTTGAGTATATGAGACACCAGGGAAAGGCACTTCTTTTGGATGCACAAAGTATCCAGTCTGAGTAAAATATTGCATTTGCTTGTACTCTGACTCAAAGCCCCGAAATGGTTGAGCTGCAAATGCAAAATGTTCTAAAAAATTCTGGCTCTCAGGACTATCGATGTGGCCTATCTCTCTTAAAAAAAAATTCAGTTTTTCTTTGTAGAGATTCAACAACATCACTGACAAGGCTAGATGTGTGCTCTACCACACAATTAACAGCACTCAATGTCTGGGAGGAATTTGACCTTAATTTTGCTAAAAACAATGCTACTCTGTCTCTTATATTTTCCTCCTCAAACTCATCACATTGTTCTTCAGAAATTTTATCACATTCCTCATCACTCTGTTCAACAGCTTCTAAAACTGAATTTGATGAATAGTTTTCAGGCTCAACCAAAGGGGCTTCCTCCATTTCATTTCCAATTTCATTAGCATGCTCCAGTAGGTGTCTTCTAAATGATCTAATAATATTGAACGTGCGATTACATCCAGTTTGAGCACACTGAAAGTATGTGGATGTAGAATATACATGATGTACAACTCTCAAATGTGAAAAAAATGCTCTGATATCAGATCCCAAAGACCTTTTGCATTTAAAGCAAATGTACCCCATGCTGTCTACACCTAATACCTTGTACTTACATCAAGCACATTCTTGAGGTACTTCTTGAATTTTAAACGAAGTCCAATAATAGGGATAAGAGAAGTCAGTGTGACATCATCTAAAAGAAGGAGGGTTTCTTGATCGACCTTCTCAGCTGTAAGTGAAAGAAATATGCAGAACATAAAAGTATTTTGATGCAGATGACCATAAACAGCAATTGTTCATGTATGCTCAGCTTTTGTGTTAAACAAATATTGCTTTGAAAAATTATTCTCCAAAAGCATTTGTCTCATACAACTAAAAATAAACTTAAAGGAGAAGATCACTTCCAAAACAAAGATTCACATATAATGTACTCACCCCTTTGTCATCCAAGATATTCATGTCTTTCTTTCTTCAGTTGTAAAGAAATTGTTTTTTTGAGGAAAACATTTCCTGATTTTTCTCCATGTAATGGACTGATATGGTGCCCTGATTTTGAACTTCAAAAAATGCAGTTTAAATGCACCTTCGAACGATCCCAAATGAGGTTGTAAATAATCCCAGCCAAGAAAGAAGGGTCTTACCTAGTGTAAAGACTGGTTATTTCATTAAAAATACAATTTATACACTTTGTAATGCCAAACCCTTGTCTTGTCTTACTCTGCCTGGACTGTTTTTGTTCTGGTTCATGACAGTTAGGGTAAGTCGGAAAACTCCCATCTCATGTTCTCCCTCAACTTCAAAATCGCCCTATATCGCTGTTTTACCCTTTTTTGTTAAAGGTGTTTGATCTTCTTTGCATGTTCACTTTGCAAAGACTTGGTCGGTACTTCTGCAGCGACGTAGGATGATTTTGAAATGATTTTTGAAGTTGAGGGAGAAAATACGATTGGAGTTTTTCAACATACCCTAACTGTCTTGAACCAGAATACTCAGAGTTCAGGGAGAGAAAGGCAAGACGAGCATTTGAAATTATTAAGTATTTAAATTGTATTTTCTTAATGAAAATAGATAAGACCCTTCTTCCTCAGCTGGGATCATTTGCAACCACATTTGGGATCGTTTGAAGCATTTAAATTGTCTTTTGGAAGTTCAAAATTGGGGCACCATCTCAGTCCATTATATGGAGAAAAATGCTGAAATGATTACCTCAAAAAAACAAAACAATTTCTTTACGACTGAAGAAAGAAAGACATGAACATCTTGGATGACAAGGGGGTGAGTACATTATATGTGAATCTTTGTTTTGGAAGCGGACTAATTATAGACTAATTATTATGATTTAAATGGTTTATTAATAAATGTGCAATTATTCGACTAATGCTTCAAATGAACATCACAAGTCAACCAGACAAATCTTTAGACAAGGGCAGCCCTAATGATTACAATGAACCGAGTAAAATATTACTATATACCTTCAAATGTGGGAATTAACTCTTCAAGATTCCATTCTCTTAGTTTGGTTTTCACATATTCATCCATCTGAAATAGAA
>JABJVO010000375.1:0-11661 GCA_026770805.1 Boulengeromyrus knoepffleri
TCTAAATATATGTATTCAGCTAGTGTAAACATGCACGATGCTATCACAGTGAATGCGAGGCTGAGACTGAAGCGTTATATATATATATATATATATATATATATAAATTTATCTTTAATACAATTTTTAGTTGTAACATGAATTAATTTTTTTGCTTCAGTTACTGGTGTAATCTGTAACATGATAATGATATGAGAATACGTGTTAAAATACAGTTTTAAGTGGTGTCGGTGAGCCAAGCGCCGTCTGGCCTATTTGCATGTGTTCCAGCATGCCGTGCTGAGAATGGCCGCTGTCTATGTCATGCATGTAGTTAATGTTAATGTTCCAAGTTCCATGCATTGTGTGTTCTGTACTGGTGCCCTGCTTAAGTTTAAGCTTTATCCCCTTGTGTTTGACTGTCTATAATTTACCCATCATGTGTAGTTCCCATTGTTCGTACAGTGACCCTCCCCCTGTGCCCCCAGTTAGAAGTAATGCTTGTTCTTGTATGTTGCAAGCAGGTGTTGTGCTGATTGGTGTGATTCACAGTCCTGTTAAGGGCTACGAATAGAAGAGCTTTAACCAGACTGCATTTGTGCATCATGGCCGGAATCAACGGATACAATACAGTGGAAAATCTACACCTGTACATTTTACAATTACAATTTGTAGTTTTTAACTGTTAGTTTTACATAAAAAAAACAGTATTTTAATCTGAAAATGTTTGAAGAAATACGGATTTAAACCGTTTATTATACAGAGTAATAATATGTACCTTATTACACTAAACAGTACTACTGTAATTTCATGGTGAAATTCTGGCAACCACAGCTGACAGTAATTTACTGTAAATTTAACAGATTTTTTATTTACAGTGAGTGTCTTACCTTTGGTCGTATAATTTTTTTAAATATAATTTTATTCCATAGATGGGAAATGTGCATGTCTTTGGGATGAATATGTGCAGATATTCCTCTCATTTGTACAATAAACTCAAAAAGTATTTTACCAATCTTTTTCAGATTTTGCAAACACATTGTATGGGTGACGATCTGGAACTCTTCAAGACAAATTTCCTGCTAACGAAACATGCATTCCATAAACATGGAAACACCATTTACTATTAACATTCATGAAATAATCAATGAAACATCATATGTTTAAAATGCATCCAGTATGAATCTATAATTGTCACTGCAGTGTAGACATACCCTGTTTCTAACAATGCATAATGTTTGCTTGATCAAATACACATGCTGTGTATGGACCTCTAGACTCTATACACACACTTCTATATTTATGAATTACTGCTAGAGATTTCTGCATCAGACATTTAAATGAATGTTCTGTCTGTTTACGTTAGCATTATAAGATTAATTTTTATACTTTATGTATAACAAATCTGGAAATTATGCATTTTGTTTCTGTAATTGTAGAGCAGCAACGGTGCAGCAGGATTTCTTTAGATAGCAGTGATTTAAATAGAACATTTCTGGAAACATCTGGAAGTTACTACTGTTGAAAAGCAGGAGGAGCCAGGCCTGAAGGTCTCATTCAGAAGTCTACTAGATATCTGGTGTTGGATGGGGAAAAAAAAGAAAAAACAGAAGTACTGTTAGTTGGTTCCAAGGCTGCTCGATCTTGGTGTTCTGGTTGATTCAGATTTATGTTTTAATGCTCATATAAGAAGTATTACTAGAACTGCATTCTACCATCTCTGGAACATAGTCAAGCTTCAGAAGATGCTCTCCTTTCATAATGCAGAAAAACTTATACATGCCTTTATAACTTCCAGACTGGGCTACTGTAATGCCCTCTTTTCTGGTTACTTACATAAACTTCAGCTAGTGCAAAATGCAGCAGCCAGTGTTCTTAGAAACACAAAAATTTGATCATATTAGGCCTGTTCTATGCTCCCTTCACTGGTTTCCAGATAAGTCTTGGATTGACTACAAAGTACTTGTTGGGGATTCTACCCCCCTGATGCCGGTGTGTGATGTGATCGACCGCTGTAGGGCTCCAGTCAGAGTCGTTAGACAGAGTTAGGAACTTTATTACGTAGCAGATTATAATCCCACATATAAAATGGAGCACTCAAGGAACAGGATGGCGACGTGGACTGAACTGAAGACAGAATTCTCTATAATGGACATAAACAGAATAAAGACATTGAGGCACATGACACTGTTACAACAATACATTCAGCACTGAAGCACAAATCACTATAATTATAACTATGCATTACCTACACGAACAGCCTATATCCATTAACTTATACAAACATTAACAGACCCGTTCATTAGGATATCGGCGTCACTAACACTAAATGCGTCCAACCGGCGAAGGCAGCTGGGTTATATTTACTCGCCAAGCGAACTCGCGGCAAGCGCTTATACAACTTTATAATCTCCGCTAACCCATATAAACATCGCATAGGCAATCGTGTAACACTCATATAATTCGAACATTAAATGCTTACATCAGCAGTGACTTCTGCTTCAGCGCTGTAAGGACAGAGATAGAAAAAATGGCAACCTCCACTTTTACCCGGCAACCTCCCGTTTTTACCCGGCAACCTCTAAACTAATATATGCTGCAATAAAAGTCCCATACGGAAACAATAGTTATCAGAGCAAGAGTCGCAAATCGAAAGAATTCACAACAATACTGATAATTACTTGTTGTAGTAATGTTCGTCCTGCCATCTGATGCAGCACCAGCACCTGCCTGCCCCCCGCTTTGAGACTGAAATGTTAAAACTGGGACAGCATTAATTGGAACTTTTCCATCTTGCCCATTTGACTTCCTCTGCCAACCCCTGGAGGATGGGCTCCCCCTTTGTGTCTGGTTCCTTCCAAGGTTTCTACCTTCTATGGAGTTTTTCCTTGCCACTCTCGCCTATGGCTTGCACATTTGGGGCCTTGGGCGGGGATAATATAAAGGGTTTTTGTGAAACAGTAATAGCACCACTAACAGCATCAATGAACATCAGTCTAAGGGGGCCCTCCCTGAGAGAAGTTGGGCCAGGTTGACTGACCTCCTCCATAGATGCCATTAACAACCATCTCAAGAGCATTCATAGCTACATGGTGTGACACAAACTGTTGGGTTCTTGTGAAACACTAATAACGCCACTAACACCATCAATGGAATTCAATGGCCCTCCCTAAGAGAAGTTGAGGAGGTGGTGAGATGGGCAAGATTCAGTTCAGCACTAGGCCTAAATGGGATTCCCTGCAGGATCTACAAGAACTGCCCAAAGGTACACCTTAGGTTATGGAGGGCCTTGATGCTGGTCTGGAGGAAGGGACAGGTAGCCCAGTCTGGGTGATATGCTGAAAAGGTATAGATACCCAAGGAGGAGAGATCAGAGTAGATATGCCAGTACTGGATCATCTCCCTCCGAAGCATAGAAAATAAGAGCTTTTTCAGCATTGTATACAAAAGACTTACTAGCTTTCTGCCATTTAATAACTACACACATTACTACGTGTATCTAGTATGGAGGTGTACCATGGTCCCCAGGTTACTTGGCCTACAGTATATGTGGTATCAAATTTTACAGTTTTGACTAACCTGAGCATATTTTCAATTTTTACCTGATAGAAACTTATGTTCGGTAAACCCATCGATCTCTTAACTGCTTATTGTGGTCAGGGTCAGAAGGAGGCCTGGAGATGGATAGATGGATAAGGTGGGTGGATGGATGGATGATGGATGGATGGATGGATGTTCCATAATCATTACTGGTTCTCCAAATCAGGACATATCTAAGGAACCAATAACAGATTCCAGTTGGACAACTAAAGACACCATATGCAAGTTTACACAATTGCAGAATGTCTGATGCCTGCAGTTTAACTGGGATTAGACAGAAAGCTAAAATCATTAGAATGTAATGTCCAGGTCTTTCGCAATCCCCTAATGTTTGGTGATCTGGCCAGCGATTGTGGCAACATCGCCACCTAAGAATTTACAAGTGACTGCAATTTTAGATGAACAAGATTGAATGAAAGCATAATTTATTCAAAGGGTAGTCAATTCAATTCAAAGAGTAGAAAGTACAAAGAGCAACATAACACAGTAGCACACTGGAGTTCTGGCCAAAGAGTAACTCCCAGCTATCTTGTGGATCCCTCTTACCACGTCCTGCCCCCCTGATCGACCCATCTTCAGTACCGCTGCTAGTTTCCAGACTTTAATAATTAAAAAAACAACGTAAAAAAAAATTCTGGCCAAAAATGACTTCATTATAGTAATACACAAGTTTCAAAACATTAAAAATATTATCCACACATAGGGGTGCTTAAATAAAAATGCCAATAAAATCTGTTCGTATTTCAATATGGCCGCTAGGGGAACTGTGCACTTCTTGTTTGTTTAAATGAATAACATAACACTAACCACACAGAGTATGCTAATCTACTGTAGGTCCTTTTGATGGACCTCTTAGCTGCCCCATAACCTGAAGCTCCTTGAAACAGGGAGAAACTAATAACCTAGAAAAAGATGACTTCAACAACACATCACAAACTGTCTTATTGTAAAGTTCTGTTGCATAATAGTTACATGGACACAGGAATGGGGAAAGCGGCGAGTCTACAAATATCAGTGGTAATCCACCAGAATGGGGAAAAAAATTTAAAATATTCATGTGGTAATAGCAGGAATGGAGATGATCTTTACAATATTCCCATGGGGACTATAATAAAATGCAGTAATGGTAATGAAATTGCTCATACATGCATATTTTTTACTCTAATAATTTTAATTATAAATCATTTTCTACTGGTGGTAGTGTTAAGTGAGTAATGTAATAATTAAGATATTTAAAGGCAATCATTGACCCCTGTGACCCCATTTAAAAAACTCACAAGCGATCAGACCTTTCTGAAATGAAATGCTTAAAAAACAACTTGTACAAACATTGGCAAACAAATCCTGTCAGTCATGGTATGGAGCGGAATTCGTGCCACCTTGAAATGTAAAGACGACTTCGGCATGCGCGGAAAAACAATTGACGCGACGTATTGTTTTAGAGGGCGCAGCACGCAGAAACCATGCCATGTCGAAATGCAATGCACAAGAGTCATTGCTCTTCAGTGAGGGCTGCTGCGGTGTCTTGGAAATCTTGGCCAGTTATAGCCACCGCCTGTTGCAAATGTTTCAGGAGCCACTTTACTTTATAAATGACAAAATCCTTGCTCACAGTGTCACTTTCTACCTGCTGGAGCAGGGAGGATATTTCGTGCCTAAATATTTCTGTAAAATCTGAAATGTGACAGCTGGACACAGCTGGGGTGTAGTGGTTGCTAGAGAGCTGTGATTGGACAGTGATTGCATTTTGTGGCGGCACAATTTCAGCATGTATTTTTCAAATACAGCCGGTACAGCAAAGCAAAGATGGCTATTGCATTTTGGTGTGATGTGGTACAATTTCTTTGTTTAATTGTGTGTAAAATAAACCCTTCTAATTGTTTTTTCTGGATGATAGTTAAATAATGATGATTTTGCTTTTCATTGTGTCACATCATCTTCACGACACTCGCTGAAAAGCAATGCTTCTTGTGCACTGCATTTCCAAATGGCACCAACTTCTTCGTGCTGCACACTGTAAAACAATATGTCACATGAATTGTTTTTCTGCACATGCCAAAGTCGTCTTTGTATTTCATGGTGGCACAAATTCCATTCCATAGTCATGAGATGCTAACCAAATGCAAAAAAAAATTCCAAAAGTTTCACTTACAGTACATGGATAAACAAACTTGAATTGTAAAAAACCGATGCTCATAGACATGCTAAAGCGGGTTTAATATTTGAGACTTCTGACCTTGGTAAAACATATTATTTTGATATTTCAGACCCTTGGCAACAATCGATACAAATCATGTCTCAATCAAGCTCAGCAATGATGACGTGTCTTCAGCTTTTCCCATGCCACTTCCAGTTTACGCAGTCATGAAAACATCAAATAAAACAGTGCTTTACCTGTGTGTAATTGTAGTTATTTCTGCTGCATTTGAATTATCTATTCCCATCCATCCCCACTGTATGCATTAAAACCGTCACCACCCCATCCGCGCATGAACATAACCATCCTACCCCATCCGCGCATGTACAAAACTATCTCTACCCCATGCCTGCATGTACCAAACCATCCCCACCCCATACCTGCCTTCACCAATACGCCAACAGTGCGTAAAATTAAGACCAAAGCCATTCAGCCATGAATTTGTGTACCAATTGCATTCTTATTAAATCTTGTTTATCACATAAAGGCATTCTGGCTTTGTGACCTGGGTTGGGGGAGAAATGTGTAACAGTAGAAGGAAGGGGAAAGGATGGATGTACAAACAGAAGGCATGTGAGAGTGTGCTTGTCACTCAGTGTGGGTTGAGATAGGGACTTCACAGTTCCCTCCTGGGGTGAAAAACAATGCAGACTGAAATGCGTCCAGCATCACAGATTCCTGGTTGAGCTAGAAGCCTTACACATGTATGTAAAAGAGTCATAGTTTGTCCAACAACTGCCACTATGTAACTGATTCAGAATTTATCAGTTCCTGTAAAATAACTAATAACCTCCATTGATTGAAGCCCCTATTGAGTGAGCAACCTACTGCTGAGTGTTGAAATGAAGTGGATTGCAGTATAAAAAATCCTTAAAATATTTTGTTGATCAGAAGTAGGTCATGCTCATACATCTGTTTCATTTTCTACTCAAGCTACTTATGTTGCAATTCAGAAAAACTGCATCGAGTTGTTCTTTCTCCCCAGGCAATTTGTGTATTTAGCATTGATCTGACTGTCTATGCAAGTTTGAAGCTTGTATGCAGGAAAAACAAACAGGGGTAGTAGTTGCCATGGCATTGGCCCGTCATATGTGCAAAGGTCCCTCCAACTGACTTTAGAGACAAATGCCCCTAAAACCCCTCACAAAAATGGTCAGGTGTGGAACACAGTGCAGAGTACCCATAGTACCTAAGATTAGTTTAGACTCTTTCTCGGGACTCATAACAGACATCTGTCCAATATTTTCCATGTACTGTACTATTGTTTAATTAGCCTACTAATAGACTTTAATTAAATTTATCCATCTTCCAACCAGTTATCATAGTTGGGTCTTGGGGTATTTGATTAAATGCACTTAGCATTATTTAGCTTTGTATAAATGTTGTAATACGTATGTTTCCATCTTTATACAGACTGGGCAATGTTTATAGATGTTTACTATTCTCCTTGTGAGCAAAGTACTTAATTGGTGGTGCGTAGCTCGGGGTGATAGCAATGTGTGGAAGACTGGGGCTTCCACCCCAGTGGACTGTGGACGCAATAGGAAGCTGTCTGAAAGGGATGTCTGGGTATGAACCCAGATTGTATCGAAATAACAAAACTGCAGCTGCCCAACTCACTGCAGAATTAAATGTGCATCTGGACTCTCCTCTTTCCACCAAAACTGTTCATCAGGAGCTCTAAAGCATCAATATTCTTGGTCAGGCAGCTATATCCAAACCTTTGGTCATGCATATGCCAAACGTTGGTTCCATTTAAGTGCCAGTAGCCCAAATCTTGGTCTGTGGGCATGTTGTTCTTTGATGCGTCTTTCCTACATCTGGGAGAGTTACAATGTGGATCAGCCCCAAAGAGGCTTAGCACCTGAACTGTTGTATACCCAGAGTGCAGCATGGCAGGGTTGAGTGATGGCTTGAGCTGCAATATCATGGCATTTCCCAGGTCCACTACTTGTTCGAGAGGGGCGTGTCACTGCCATGGACTACTGAAGCATTCTGAAGGACCGTGTTCACCAAATGTTTCAAACATTGTACCCTGAAAGTGGTGTCATGTATCATGATAATGTACCAATATACACACCAAGACTGGTAACAGATGGTTTAATGAACAGGAAAGTGAAGTTGAACATCTTCCACGGCCCGCATAATCATCAGATCTGAATATTATTGAGCCACTTTGGAGTGTTTTGGAGGAGCAAGTCAGGAAATGTTTTCCTCCATCAGCATCTCATAGTAACCTGTCCAGTTCTGCCAGATGAATGGTTCTGAAGCCCTCTGTCCACTATGCAGGACTTGTATCTGCCATTCCCGAGATGAATGGGTGCTGTATTGGCCGCAAAAGGAAGCTGGCCCTACACCCTACTAATAAATGAACGTGATCTAAAACTCAGTGTTTCAGTTTCATTGTTCCAGTTTCATTGTTCAACCCCTGTAAATGGAATGTGCAATAAATCAATAGGTGTAGTTTCAGAGTTACATGTCACAACTAGGACTCAGCGCATTAAGGTAAAAACACATTTATTGTTTTTAATAATAATTAAAAAATTATTTTTATTTTGTTTGTTTTTGTTAGCTTATTTTGTTTTTATTAATGTATTTTGGGGTTGTCATAAAGATCATTTCATTGTGTTGTACAATGAGTAAAGATCTTCAATATACTGTATGAAGGAGAGTTGGCGTAAGGATTACATGGGAGGAGGGGCTGATGGGGCGGTCCTGGGAGCACAGTGCTGTGTTCTGGCATCCTTCCTACTTTTACAGGACTTTTAGCACATTATATTTACTTTTTTGCTAAAGTATGTTGATAAATCAAATAAATCCTCCTCCAATAAAAACAAATACCTTAGAGGCCTCTAGAAGTGATACTTAGCACATCTGCTGTTTTTCTGTGGCAGATGTTTTAAATCTTAAAATAACACATTAACAGACAAACAACAACCATAACTAAACAATTAATGCTACTGTACTGTGAACCACTGCATACCAAAGAATTGTGGGAAGCATTAACAGCCAATACAGGCTATTTCCCCCCAGCTAATACTCAGTATATTTGTAGATAATGTTTGTTCACATAATCTGTTTGGATTTTTGCACCTGTTTCCAAGGAAGGAGATCATATGGTGTCAGGTTTAATGTCTTTATCAGTAATCCAGAAAGACAAATTATTTGTTTTGCAGTAAAATTAGCATCCTCCATAAAAAACACTTTCTCCTTTGTGTTGTTTTATTTGGACCTGGTTGTTGAAACAATGCAGATTGTTCCATCTCAGACTTTGACTTCCTCCCCTATGAGCACAGCAGTGAACTGAATAGAACAAGAAATTCTATACAAAGGTTTTACAGACAGGGCTTTGTGTTATTCTCTAACAGATGACCTGTGCTTGTGGAATGCAAAGAATAAGGTTAGACTAAAGCTGTGCTGTTTACATTAAAGGGACATTCAGTATCATTTAGAGTAGTTCATTTTTCGCAGTCGAGTGTTGGAGCTCACTGGTGCTTAAATTTTGTGAATGGCTTGTGAATGTTGTAAATAATTTTCTAACAATAAGGAGACCACAGCAGAATTTTCAGATTCACTTATTTCTTAATTTATGGGTATACGCCAATGTGAAATATACAGATACTCCTCTACTTACGAATGAGAAACGTTCCGAAAGGCCGTTCGTAACTTGAAGTGTTTGTAAGTCATCAATTCAACATCATTTTAAGGGTATATGCAAGTACCAAGAACTAGGATGCTGGGAGTACGAACGCTACGCTGCTGTGTGTTGGAAGTAGAGGCCAGAAGTTGTATGTAGGTGGAATTGGCGTGCAGAAACAAAATTAATATTGCGGACAGGAAAAAGGAGCCCAATGAACACAATTTGGACTTACAGTACTCTGTTCGTATGTCTGAAAGTTCGTAAGTTGCAAGCTCGTAAGTAGAGGAGCGTCTGTACTTTTTTTTTTTTTGCAAATTCCAGCCTGGCTGTTCCCTATTTCTCATTAATGAAAGGCTTCTACCTTGCTTTATGGATCTTCAGTCCTGCTTCTAGGACTTCAATGAATTATCCTAGCAGTGCACTTCACACCACTTAATGATTCCCATTCTTTTTGAAGGTCACTTGAGGGCATCCTCTGATTTATGAGACACTGTCGGATAAGTTGACAGCCATCTCTGGCATTAGAAAGTTGGTTCTGCCCTCTACCTGGCTGGTTTTTGGTCAGTGCCAGTGTCTCCTCTTCACCTTATTCTTGTGTACTGCTGTCTTCATAATTTTGAGTCTGAAAGTAACCTGCTGTGCAGTGTAGCCTTCTGCCAGCAGAACCAGGATTAAACCAGGACTTAAAAATGTAAATTTTCAAAAAATATAGTGGTCTCCTAATTTTTGCAGAGCTATATTTCCACCTACAGAGGTTTAAAAAATGAAACTTTTCTTTCCATACGTTCTTTGAATAGGTATTGCTATGTGGAATGATGTTATTAAAGTTTTTTTTATGTAACTTAAAATATTTATATCATCCTCATATACGGTATCTATGAGACCATAGATTCAGGCTGTCCTTTGTTGTTATAGCGTGATTATGATGTAAGTTATCCTGACAATGTTACAATTAAAATTAAATACACCCCATACATTTTTACAAGTAATTTTCACAATTTTTTCACAACTTTTTTTTTTTACTTTGTGCAAACAAAACTGCAATTTATAGCTGGACTGTGCACAGATTGTTGATGCATAATTGATACTTGGTTTCTGTCTCATTTGTAATTCATCCCTCTGTTTTTTCAGACTAAAATATTAGGAGTGAAGGTTTCAGGAAGCCATGATGCACATGCTCCAATTGCATAGTCCTCAGGTCAATGAAGAGCACCAATGCATCTTGTCTTGTTTTGAACTTTGAATTTGTCGGTATTAGAGTATAACTGCTACTCCACCTTTTGGTTTTCTATTCTACAGACAAAAAATATGGACAAAAGTATTGGTACATCTGGCCATTACACCCACAGGGGCTTTTATGACATCCAATAGACATCAATATGAAGTTTGGTCCCCCCTTTGCAGCTATAGCAGCTGTCACTCTTCTGGGAAAACTTTCCACAAGACTTTGGTGTGTGTCTGTGAATTTTTGTCATTTGTGAGGTCAGGCACTGAGGTTGGACCTGAAGGCCTGGCTAGCAATCTCCGTTCTAGTTCATCCCAAAGGTGTTCGGTGAGGTTGAGGTCAAACTGGAATTCTATGCTTCCAACTTTCTGGGAGCAGTTTGTGGAAGGCCCTATTCTGTTTCAGCATGACTATGCCCCAGTGCACAAAGCAAGGTCCATAAAAACATGGTAGGATTTGTTTGGTGTGGGAGAACTTGACTGGCCTGCACAGACCCCTGATCTCATCCCCATTAAACACTTTTTGGATTAACTAGAATGGAGATTGTAAGCCAGGCCTTCACGTTCAACAACAGTGTCTGACCTCACAAATGTTCTTCTGGTTGAATGGGCAAAAATCCCCATAGACACACTCCACAATCTTGTGTAATGCCATCCCAGAAGGGTGGTAGCCAATTAATTTAAATGGGATGTCATAAAAGTTCCTGTGAGTGTAAGAGTCAGGTGTCCCAATACTTTTGACCATATAGTGTATGCTGGGTATTGATTCATATAAATAAAACTCAAATGCCATGAAAAATATGCTTGTTGTTTTAGATTCTTTGTAATATTCAGTAAAGGCGCTTTCTTACAGACCTTTGTATGCTTGCTTTTGTGGATGCCGCCATGTTAAATAATGCATCTATCCTGCGACAGTGGGGACTTTCACCAGCCATTAGTTGTGTTCGTATTGTAGCGAAGTCCCAATATATATATATATATATATATATATATATATCCATCCATTGTCCAACCCGCTTAT
>JABJVO010000376.1:0-11656 GCA_026770805.1 Boulengeromyrus knoepffleri
TATTTTGCTAGAATATATATATATATATATATATATATATATATATATATATAGTGTAGTGCTTTTAAGTTTAAATTTATTAAAAACCCTAAAATCTCTCTAGAGAATCATAACTTCCGATAAATACTACAATGCAAACTATATTAACAAAACTAAAAAAGACCTTATGTTAAAGAACATATTTGGATAATTTTACAGTATAGGAAAGGAATACTGTAGCATTCTATATATATATATAAAAAAAACATAAAAGGCTATTTGGGAATTTCTTGGCATATGAGTCTGGTGCAGTGATGTTGCAGGCGCTAAAAAATTAACAACTTGTGCAGATCTGCTAAAATACCAATAAACCTAAATCGACTTTAAAGAGGTTAAGTTATAAAGCCTGTAACATGTAGCATGTCACAGGCACTAAGAAAGGCTTGTTTGGTAGCTGCAAAAGCTTTATCTTAAGGCTTCTGAGTTGATTTTGAAATCATAGCGGCCATTTGCTGGAAGACAGGATGGAGCTATTTTCAGAGCAGCGCAGAGTCACCACAGACAGAGGGCGCCACCACAATCAGCGCACAGACACTCATAATAAGTCTTTTTTTCTTCTTCTTTTCTTCTTTTTTTTTAAAAAAAAACCTGCTCTGGATATTGCTCTCAGAAATAGGAATGAAGTGTAAATACTTTGCATGTGGATACACAATTATGGCATTAAAAGCAAAGAGCACAATGTAGATCTTCTGTTTGAAAATACTGCATTTCGTGGTGCTAAATGTAATACCTGCCTATTGCATATTACTAAACGAACAATGTGCCTTTGGTTAGTGATTTTTTTCTCTCGTTTTTGCTGATTTGATTTTTGAAGGATCCAAGCGTGATCTTTCAGGCAGTTAATGGAACCGAGGCAGGATTTGGGGAAGCCCTGCCTCCCCCCTGCCTCCGCTTTGGCCCGGTACCGAGGCAGAAAGGCCGGGTTCTGCCTCAGCACCACTCCTCATCATTGAGGATCGGAATAAGCTCAGTCTCCTCCAGCGTGCCGAGGTCCACGTCTGTGCCGGGCAACGAGTCAAGGAAATCCAGGAAGCGGTTTGTCTGTGGTACACCCATAACGCCCAGGTTCAGGCTCTCTCCTGCGGAAAGGCGCGCCGGTTAGGGTATCAGAAAGGTCGGCAGGTCATTCAGATGTGCAGACCACCATGTGCGTGTCTTTGAGACCTGAGCTAGTCAGCAAATAACAGGTTTATCTCCATTTAAGGTACTTTTAAGTGATTTCAGTGTGAGGGAGTCTGTATTTCAGCAGAACCTGCTCAATAAACAGGCAATACTGAAATAAAATGCTGTTTGTGAATAGACTTTTTACATTACGATGAAATGCCAGAATGATAGACAGTAACAAAAATATGGACACCATTTAGCTAGCTTTAATAATGTTACATTTTCAAAAACTGTGGATGATTATTCACTTCTTTGACTTAGGTTTGGACAACCATAAGCCTGAAATAATTTATACATCATCATGGCTTGGAATTGAGGTCCAAAGTGAAGTGGCGAGTGTAGGTACCTGTGTCCATTTCGTCCATGCTTAGGAAGCCCTCAGGGGTGGTGGGGTGGCTGCAGCAGCCCAGACCCAGGCCGCTGTCCGTACTCTTATCCCGGGAGTGATAGTGTCCGCTACAGGGTCACAAACACAGGGGCTCTTAAGCACAGTACTCCCTACCACCAGGGGGCGAGACACAGCCCAAGCCTAGCTTGGCATTACCTTGATGGACAGAGAATGAACTCTATGGTGAATTCTGGGCAATTCACACAACTCGACAAACATCAGCACTATGCTTTAGAAGTGACTAAACAGTAGAGGGAAATGTTAAAATGTGTGTGTGCTCCATGGGATTTGAACCTACAAGCCTTGGGTTGTTAACTACAAGCCTTGGGTTGCTACTTTTTGATTTTTTTTTCCTATGGTATTGCTGTGTAAACTGAGACCAGGCAGCAGTTGACTCACCAGGGCCTGAGAAAGCTGTGCTGGGAAATCAGACCAGCAGACGGAAGACTGATCTGCTATATGGAAGCTCTGGAAGCTAAACCCTCTCTAGGTTTGTCACGCAGCAACAAAAAGAATATGGTTCCTAACAAATATATCTCAGCCACTCAATGAACATAGTCAATGACCATAACTTCTGATTAAAAAATGTTTGGCAGAAATATGGCAGAACTTTATTTATTTATTTTTTTTTAAAGATAACAAAAGAACTGAGCAACAATGACAAACCATTTTCCCCAAAAAATTCACAGGAAAGGCTGAACTGTGTTTAATAATTCTCAGTCCAAACATACAGCAAGCAACCAAGCAAAGCAATCATAAGGTAACCAGGTGATGAAAGGCACTTGCCTGATAGCATCGGAGCTGTTTGTGGGAATGGTACCCTGAGTCATGGCAGTGGGCGCCATAGTATCGGATTCCATAGGAAGCTGTCGGCATAGTGCCACCTCCTGGGGGTAAGAGGGTAATTCACAGACAGGTTACAGCTAGCAGTCATCAAGGCGAGGCATTTTCATTTCCATCTGAAACTTCACTCGGGATACTGATTCGGGAGATTATAAAGCTATTAACTAAAAATACGATCAGTCGGCAATGCGCTACTTTTTGATTTTTGAAAATGAAAGCATTGTGAAATAAATACTAGAGGGAGCTGCAAACAGTGACCGGGAGAAACACTGGGAGTGAGCCGAATATCCGGTAGAAACGAATATCCAGCACGAAGGAAGCATTCTTTCCAAAGCCGAGTCTGATCCGATCGACACTGACGAATTTCCATGTCCGTCTTTAGCGCTTCTTTCCCTTTTCTGTTGTGCGCTTTAAAATCTCTTGGTTAGACGTAGGCTTGGGCAGTATTACGGTAACAAAATCAGATCCCTCCCATGCATACTTAGACATCTTGTGTACTTTACGTAGTTCAAGTTGCACTTACTCTTTCTCCCTCGCACGCATTTTTATACTGCGGTATACGGTATTTTGTGGTATATGTTCAAACAACACGTTGATTTCTTAACGTATAGGCCTGTGTGTGCCTATGGATTTATATGCTGGTTTGAGATGTCCTGCAGCTTAACTACAGAAAACTGTAAGGTTCAATTCTAAATATTCTGCATTGCAAAATACACTGTAAATACAACTAAAAACAGTTGCAGTACAATTTTATATTGGCTGCATGTGCTGGGCCAGTACTGGGCTAATCAGAATATAGATGTAATGCCCCCGCCCCCACTCAACAAATCTGCCCGACCCTATCTTATCTGTTAATAAATTTTATGGCCCGACTGAAGACTACAGTTCAGCTATGCAGTGAGACCGGATTCACTGTAATCACAACTCGCGTCATGAGGTGTGATCAATAAGACAGAAAGTGCACGTATGTTCAGAAGGCAACTAAGAGGAGCCTGCCTCAGATCTGAGCTTTCTACATACACATAACCATATCCTAGGAGACCTGAAGCACTTGTGTTGTATAACGAGCCTCTATAGCAGTGTTTTCCAATGTGGTGCTTGGGGACCCACAGACAGTCAACGTTTTTGCTCCCTCCCAGCTCCTTGCAAAACTGTGGACTGTCTGGCAGGGAGCTGGGAGGGAGCGAAAACATGGACCGACTGTAGGTCCCTGAGGACCAGATTGGGAAACACTGCTCTATAGCTGGGGTGTCACACTGCTTATTTTGGAGTTTGACACCCCTGCACTGTAGTTCTAAACAACTGAAGGAACTTAAGTAGAAAGAGGAACCAGTGACACGGCGTGAGATATGTGGGTGAAGAACAGCATAAGACTGAAAAAAAAAATCACAGCATTGTGTGCAGTGCTCTGATATTCTTCACGAGGTATTTTTTTAAAGAAAAAAATGTACATTTCTCTACGTTTACCGAGGTTCAGTCGTTTAGTAGATAGAAATCTGGTTCCTGAGTTGACTGTGGGGACAAACTGGTATCTCAGCTTCCAGGGTACGGCATGGTTGTGCAACAGGTCAAGACAGCTACAGAGTGAAACTGGAGACCAGCGAGTCTCACGGCTATAGCGCTATATTGAGAGAGGATTCCTTTCTGTGACGCTACAGGTGAAACTGCTGCAAAGGTGTTACTCAACAGGTAAATATTTCACATGGAAGAATATATTTTAATAGCTGATAGCTTAATAAATGTTAATAAATCAGAAACATTATAAAGTTCAACTGCAGTGACTGGATGCCCAGAAATACCCTAGGCATGACAATTTTAAGCATTTCTTACCAGGAGAAACTCCTACTAGATGAGATGCCTGCTTAATGTTCCATTGGTCACTTAGAAAATAATCAAGTGTTCTTGGAGAGCAGAGATATATAACAGTATGTCTGCATGTTACAAACATTCTGTTAGTGGGCTTAACCCTCTCATGAAGAAAAATGCAAACTGCCAACAGTTTTGCCACTAGAGGGCGCTCGGGTTTGCTCCAATTTGGGATTAAAAACAAAATCTGTGCATGAAAACAAAGGGTAAATTTCAACCATCTGAGGCTTCAGCTGGCATCCTTGGCTTTCTAAAGAGTCATATCTGAAGGACTTCTTTGCTGTTTAAAAAGCAATTCCAACAGCGCACATCTGACAAGATAAGGAAGGATAAGAATATTGTGGAGAAGATATTTGTAGTCGATGTTAAAAATGCAACTTGGCATTTCTGTGACTAATGGCTGTCTACTTTTTTAGTAAAAGCTGATCCCTGCATCAACCACATATCGGGCACCACATCGCCCCCTGCTGATTAATATCGACAAGGACTACCTGTCTCCTTAGCTCCTCCTGTCGCATTTGAATGCACTCCCGTTCCAGCTGGATTCGCTGCAGCTGCATCTTCTGCTGGTGCTGCTGCTGGGTGGCCAAAGGCTTGGGCAGGTTCATGACACCGGCCTGTCCGCCTGGCTGGGAGGGGGGGGCGCTGGGGGCCATGGGCGGGGCCGGCGGCTGCTGCAGGTGTGACTGGTGGTGGGGGGGCATCACTGTCGGGGCAGAGGAGGAGAGGAAACTCAGCCATTCGCTGGCAGTAAGGTGGGACAGTGCTTTGTGTTCCTTGCAGGAAAGCAGAACCAGAAATGTGCTCAATGTACATAAGTAAGCGAAACCATCCGCTCACTGTCCGGTGATGCATGGCTCCCCGACAGCTGTTAATGTTTCTCTGTAGCACAGCTGTTCCAGGAACATTAAGCTGCACAGCTCTGGCCTGGGCCTGACTGCTATGCAAAGTCTTCCACCCCTGCATGCTTAGTCAGCTGCTGATTTGCTTATCTGTGCATTATCTGCGCCTTTGAGATTAACCAGAAATAAACTTGCGATATCCAAGAAGCTCAAAGATGTTACAGTTCAACGTTTGTTGTTTGTCAGGATATGCCATCCAAAATGTATATCTGCTATTCAATGACCAAAAATCTATTTATCGGACATTCACTGCAAACAATCAAGTATAAAAGTTAGTACAAAATAAATGGACAAAGGAACACGTCAGTAACCTATTTAGTTCTTTAAGGAACACAAAAAAACACCACATTTAGCTGAATCTTCAAGTCTCACGGTACCCCGCACGTGGCTGTTATAGCTTAGCGTTGTGGTTTAGTCTCTGGTATTCTTTCGGGAATGGACTGAGCGAAATGAGTGCGAGCTCCAAGGACAGTGCCGCGATCCAGTGACCGAACAGAATGGAGCGTGGAACAGGTCGGGGCGAGGCTGTGCGGGCCCTGATCGAGCTTCCAGGGGGGGATCTCACAAAGCAGGATTTCTCAGTTAGCTGGATTAATTTATGCTAGAAGTCCAGTAAGAATGTTTCTTGGAAAGTCATGACTGTCTAATAAGAGTTTAGGTAAGAAGCATTCCTGTTGGACTTCTGTCTAAAGTTAACCCAACTAGATGGGCTATAACATGGCCGATGCTGTTTAACGAGAGCAGCACCACTGTGGGTGACAGCTAACCCAACACATGTGATGTCAAAGGAGGTTCGGGAGGGTCATAAGAACCATAAGGACAGGGTCTCCCCCTAGGACAGGGGTGGGCAATCTTATCCAGAAAAGCCCGGTGTGTATGCGGGTTTTCACTGTAACTCCCTAATAATATTACTAATTAGAGGACTGACTGGCTGAAGAGTCCTCACACCTGGGTTTGAACAGCTGACCTAAAGGTTTTCCCATAAACCTGCACACACACCAGCCCTTTGCGGATAAGATCGCCCACCCCTGATCTAGCATATACAGACGCTCCTCTACTTACGAACGAGATATGTTCCAAACGGCCGCTCGTAACTTGAAATGTTCGTAAGTCTTTATTCAACATCATTTTAAGGGTATACGCAAGTACAAAGAACTAGGATGCTGGGAGTACGCACACTACACTGCTGCTACTAGGTGGAATTGGCGCACAGAAAAAAAAAATTGTTTGCCGACAGGAAACGGGAGCCCAATGAACACAATTTGGACGTTCAATCCTCTTCGTTTGTATGTCTGAAAGTTTGTTAGTTGAAAGTTTGTAAGTAGAGGAGCGTCTGTACTTCTTCCATGAGGTATTAATTCTAATCTTAAGAACAATAAAAGGCCCTTATTCTTTTCTTGCAACATCATTTAATTACATGTTTTTTATGTCCCATTTTTCTTGAAGAACAGAAGCTGTCTGGGGAGAGTGTAAAACCCTCCGTGCGTGAAATCACAATATAAACACACCTTGCACAAGTAACGCCTCCTTTAAAACCAGATGTAGACATTAAAATTAAACAAAAGCCACCTGTCTCACCACCTCCTTCCACATTAAACCCACCTGCAAGCTTAGCATTCTGACAGTGTTCAGTATTTCATTGTACGTGGACCGAACAGTCCGTCCTGAAGACTTTCCGTGGTGTGAAAATACAAGCTGTGATATACAAGATACCTTTTGATGTTTCCTGGCACTAGTGACTAAGGAAAGTCAGGATGGTATCCGTACTGTGTCCTTTATTGTTTATCATTAATTTTACAGCTTGTGGAAATTCATCTAAATGGCGAGATCAAATACTCTTTGCTGAATAAAATATTGGAATCAAAGGAGGAAATTTATCATAATGAAAATTCCCACCTAGAGCTTTTTAAAGTCCAATAAAATCCATTGAAAAATTAGTGCTAACGTTCATTTTTCCAAGCATGAGACTGATATTCAAACTGTACCATTAAAGAATGAATCTGACTCCAACCCAGGTCAAAACTGATTTTGTAACAGTACTAACGAAAAGTAACAAAGAAACATGGTGCGTGAGTTCAAGCTGCCGTCTATCACTCTCATTGCATGAGCTTCCTGACAAATTTGACCTGGACACGTCGCTCACGATCGAAGCCAAAGCTGTACTGAAAGTAAAACGGAGGAAAGAGATAAAGAAAAACTCGCAGGTATTTTATCACACGCGTCTGAAAGTGCTGGCAGCTGTGGACTCAGCGACGCTAAAATCCGCCACCAAGGCCCCAGTGCCGGACAGCTAATCATACTGCATGCTGTGATACCAAAAACAATAAAACAAAACCCTGGGTGAAGATAGGAGGGAAGAGAGACGGAAAAGGAGAAAAAGTGAGAGAGGATGAAAGAGGAGAGGGAAAAAAAAAGTTGGTGCAAGCAGTTGTAGATCAGCGGGAGAGAACTTTGGCTGAGTTGCCAACACAGGCTCGATTGTTTAACCTACTTCCCAGAAATGAGTATTACTTATCCGATTTAGTTGCAAAGGGAAATTTTCCAGACCTAAAAAACTGTAACGTATTAAAAGCTAAAGGTGATCAGCTGCTGACAGGGAGTCTTTGACTTCACTGAGCAAGCACTGAACCCAGAAGCTCCATGTGAGCAGTGCATGGCACAAAAGGAACACTGGAACACTGGAACACTGACTGGGATGAAGATCTATTGCTTATTGGTTTATCCAAGTGTATGGTGCATCTTCCTGGGTGCTTCTCATGGTACCTGCTGCGATTTCCCCAGCCAGTTACATATTATTAATTCCACATCCCAAAAACACCTATGAATACTATTTTTAAAACTTGGGAAAACTTCTCTACCTCTGTTCCAAATGCCCCATACAGTTTTCCAATTGGCCCAGTTATAAGTAGTTGCTTCTAAAGATGTTTTGAGACAAATATAAGCTATTATAGGAGCAGTACACTAAGATGTTGAATATCTTGTTTGTTTGTTTATCTGACTGCTCCTCAAGGCATTGCCAAACTGTTACGATGTGAATTAAGACTTTTCTGAGGTAATTTCACCAGCTCTCACTGAAGGGCAGAAAAGGAAAAGCAGAGTAACGTTAAAGTTTCCATCTCTGATGTCTCCATATGCAAGTCCAGTGGCCTTCTGCATTCACACAGACCGGCAAACACAGGAACACGCAGGAGCCGCTGCTCCAGATATGAGCTGAAGGAAATGCTGGACCAGTCTGGTGTCTTTAGGTTATCAAAGGGGTAAATGTTGATTCTCAGTCTTGGGTTGACTGAGCTGAGCTGAATCCACTCTTCAGGAACGTGTCTGACCTATATAACATATTGCTAAAGCAGTCTTTAGCAATACTAAAATGAACACCCAGATCTCAAGCATTCGGGTCTCTTGGTCTGTTATGCAACTTCGGTCTGTAAATTTACCAGTGAACAGGGCCAGTGCAAATTTACCAGTGAACAGGGCCAGTGCAAATTTACCAGTGAACAGGGCCAGTGCAACAGAGCTCCAGATGGTACTTACTGAGGTGGGCATCCAGACGTGGGTCAAACCAGGATGTGGTCTGAGTTTTGTGGTCAATGAAGTACGTGTCTCCCTGAGCGGTCACTGCCTGCTCCCAGCCCTCAGGCAGTGGTCCTGTTCAAACAGCAGCATCACAGCAGCACTGATCAGTAAAACCAACAGCCTGAAGCCCTTTACCCATCATCAGCGAAATTCGCGCTGTATTCTTTTGTGTGTAGGTTTGCCTGGGGCGGGGGACTGTTATGCTATTGACCTTAAAACTCACATCTGGTGGTCACACTATCGTCCAGCATCTTCCAGCCGATTGTAAAGGGTGATTTGAAACAGGTTTACATAAATTAGTAGAAGATTCAGCTGAAGAATAGTTACACTTTGCTACATCACAGTGACACAATACCGTCACCGAAGCCAATGTTGAAAGTTTACCAAAAATGGTGATTCGAAACACTGGCTCAGGGAACTGTTTGAGAATACACTGCTGTTGAGTTATGTGCCTGTCACTAGGCAGGCTGGAAAGAAGAGAACGAAGAGGTGGAAAATCTCCATCGGGACAACAAAGGGCGATAGAATTCCCCTCTTGACGAATAGGATTCCTGCCAGCTTTGTTCCAGCCCCAGTGTAGGAGGGAGAGGCAGCCAAAGTGGGCGGAGTCAGAGAGCTCTGTTGGAAAGTGGTCGTGGACGGAGAGTGATTGCACAGGCACGGTATGGGGCTGCTGCTCCCTGCAGCTCACAGCCAATTACATACATTCCCACTTGGAGCCAATCCCAGGCTCCGCAGCAGGTGGACCAATCAGAGTCGAGGTAGAGGGCTACTGTGTAGGGGGAGTGTGTGTGTTTATGTATATTGGTGGTTTAGAGAGAGACATACTGAGAAAATAAATTGATTTGCAACTGGACATCTCTCATGCAGGTTTGTCGTAAACAAACGAAATGCCAGTTACTCAATCAGCCGGCAAAAGTGACTGAGATACCGATGCTGACAGCTCCATGGGAAGCTGGGGGGCCCTGAACCATCACCCCCAATACCCAGCAGCCCTGATGATGAATTTCCTGCCATTGTGGATAAGGCCAGGTCACTACAGACCCTCTTGGGCCCTATTTTGCCAATAAACTAAAACCTAATCGGAAAGACTGACACTTTCTCACGATAACACGTTTCTCATTACGAAGAATATTCTGTGTGCTGCATTTACTGACTCCCAATCCACCAGGTCTCCATTTAATCAGGACACAACCTTTCTTTGCTTTAACAGCCTTGATTTCAGACAGGATAGGAATAAAAAATCCCTTAAGAAATCTCAGATCTAATTAACGATGAAACGAAATTCGGGTGTATTGTCAATCGTCGTCAGATTAAAACCACTGGGAGCCTTTAGAATGTCTGATGGGAAGTGAGTTAATCCATACCATGCTTAACACTGCATGAAACCCACATGCGAAACCGCAACCGAAAAGTCTGAATCTCCACGTCCTCCATCACTAGCGTTAATATATCGTTAATTCCCTGTGCAATCATTAAAATGAGTTACGATATGTACCGATTTGACTTATCGGGAAGAAAAATACAGGGGTTGTTTACCTCGTCCAGCGGCTTGCTAACGATATGCATGAATACTCCATATTTAGGATTATTAAACGGAGTGAAACGTGAGTAGGTATGAGTCCCTCCATCCAGAGCGGGGTGTCACAAGCTCCGCCGTCCCTAACGGGAAGCCCCGGGATTCGGGGCCGTGTGAGTAGCACCCCGGGGCTCACCGAGGTCAGGTGACGGTCACATGGGAACACTACCTCCCAAAGACGTGTTACTTCTTATGTTACCTTAAAGCAGCCACGCCGCATTAGGGGGAAGCGTTGAGAAATCCGCAGAAGTGTAAAAGTAATCTTTACTTTTGACTGAAAGTAAGAGAAACGGCGGCGCAAAGGGAGGCCTAGAAGCCTGTTAGTATAAGTATAATCATTACTGACTTTATCAGATTTGTGTGCCGCAGGGTGAGTGTTGTAACACCAGGCAGTACAGTTACGCCTGTGGGGCTGGTCCCAGAAGGTGTAGGCGGCAATTACCGAGGTTTGGCTGAGTCTGGGCCACGGGACGCTGCTGCACGGGGCCAGGGGTGGGTGGGGCATGCAGGCTCGGGTGGGTTACGGCGCCGGTCATGGTCTTGCGGGGGTCTTGCCAAGTGGTGATCTTGTCAACATGGCTGCAGAGAGGAGAGGAGTTTGCTGTTCACAGTGAGGCCCACAAATACCCTTCATTTGGTTCATGGGAGAAACCATCTGAGACCTGGGGGAGGGGCATCAATTTCATTTAATGACGTGCTGACAAAGTGGTGCGCCCTGTCATGATAGCACCACTAATAAAACTCCATCCAGTCTACCACATTTTTATGATGTCCTACAAAGTCACACAATGCGGCAAGAAGAGTTGGGAGGTTCAGGCTAAGAAAGTACAAATCCAGACCTAGATTTTGTTTCAACCAACCAGTTGAGTACCTGTGAACTTTCCACCCATTAAAAAGAGACGGCTAAGATCGAGATTGCGGGCTTTGGTAACACCCTGCTTGTTCTGGGATCACAATTATGGCGGATTTAGCATCACTGCAGAATGGTGCACCTCCTACCCAGCACTAGGTTTTCCTCAGCTGTGCTATAGAGGGGAAACTCAGATCTGCACACAACATGCCTCACAATAATGCCAAGTTGGCCTGATCGAGTCAAATGCTGTATGGCCAGTTTCCAACTGCCAGGGTGGGACTGCAGCCGGCTAGAGGTTATTCTTATCTGCTGCGGTGATGGAGGGCCGGCGTGGCGGGATCCAACCGCGCCCGGGGCGGAGTCAGGCGGACTGCCGGGGAGGCGGAGCAGGCGGTAGCACCGGCCGTACAGGGACCGAACGGGCCTGATAGGGCGGTCTGGGACCCCAC
>JABJVO010000377.1:0-11639 GCA_026770805.1 Boulengeromyrus knoepffleri
TTTATTTACACATTAAGTTTACTGAAAGTAAAAACAGTTGAAAGTCAGAGGACGTTTCTTTTTTTGCTGAGTTTAGAACCCCTCAGGCAAGTGGCTCCGCTCCAAACATCTACCCCAGTGGCTCCTGCAGCCCCTAGTAACAGCCCAGCTCCTGGTCCAATATCCCCCAGCAGACCAGCACCCAGCCCATTGCCCCCCAGCAGAGCACATGGGCCAGTCTCTGATCGAAGCGATCTTACCTGGTTCTGTCACCATGCCCTCACCACTCACTACATGACTCAGGAACTCTGTCTTCTGGTGCAGGATTGAGGTGCAGGCCAGCCTTCTAGATTGACCATTCCCAGACTCCCTCATGGCACTGCCTGCTTGGAATTTTCTGGTGGCTGTAAAGTGTAAAGTGCCGACTTCCCCAGAGCAGTAGCAAGGGGCATCAGATGGTGGGCAGTGCCACCACTGTGGCTCGCTGTGGTTTACTTGCACTCGCTGGATATCATCACCGCTGGAGCCCCCAATCTCACAGGCACAATTTCAACAGAGAATGGATGGCAGCTGGTGCAATGTTACAGGCGGGGACACGAACACCTCTATCAAGGCTATTGCGAGCATAGTTGTTCCCAGTAAAAAACAAATCAGGGGGAATGGTGAATTTTATCGTTTATCAGACATATTTTGTGCTGATAACAGTGCACATGGTGGGAGACCAACTGTGTACCCTTTTTATTGTTGTTTAAGCAAAATTAATATATTCTACTATCCTAAAACAACATGCATGGTGTGGATGTTACGTGTCAGATACTCCTGTCATTGATCCTGACCAAGGCACCTCAGAATTGGAGTCAGTCCCCTGGCTGGCATAGCTATCACATGCTCCATAGTTAGGGTCAAATGCAGAGGACACATTTTCCCACTTGGTTCAAGTGCAGCTTCATACTCATGGTACTTTGAAATCTTTTGGTAATTCATCTATTAAAATTCAAAACAAAACCTCAGAAAACATTGTAAATGAACATCTGAATCCTCTCAAGTCAGGTCAAGTCCATTTTAATTCAAATGCAAAAACAAAAGAATGAAACCGTTGAAACAATTCACAAAACCTGAAAATGAATCTTACAAATTAGGCTACACAAATATATAGCACAAACTTTTTTTGGATAAAAGTGACTTACATAAAACCTCATAGAAGTTTCACTTATACAGCAACCGTGTCTCACGACGGCCAGGTACTCGGTCGTTCGGATGTTTTCGGCACCAGAAGGAAGCCTATGAACGCAAAAGTGACGAATGTAGGTGACGAACAAAAGAATGAACGTAAAAATGATAAGACAAGCGCAAACGGAACATGAAAAATAAATCCGAAATCGCAGGAGATGCTTTTGGAGGTTGAATAGCCAAAGATCAGTTTTAAAAACGTTTTAAAATAATTTTTAAAATCAAAGGACCCCTCACAAAAATGTTACAAGCATGACAAAGTATATCTGCATGAAATATTTCATAGTAACCCATTTAAATAATTAACTGTGCCCATAAATAAAATTTAAAAAATCTTTTTACAAGCATGTTCACCTAATGTACAACAATTTGTTTATTAATCTATTTGTATTTATGCTTACATGTCTAACTAATGAGAATCAAAGCACACAACCACAAACCACACCCAGAGCGAACAGAGAGCAATATGTAGGCTTAATGGGTAATGGGTGACTCAAAAAGATACCTGTGGTGCTCATACTGGTAACAGCCCTATACCACAGTCACGGGCTCCCTGCAGTGCCTTCGTCATGGATCCAGGTGCATTATGTGCTATAAATGAGGGGGCTGCAGGGTAATGGGTGAGAAAAGCAGTTCTCTTAGGACATGGGAGAGAGGGGAAGGGGCTGCAGGAAGGAGCACTGTGGAGTGGAACATTGATCATCAGAGATGTAGGTGATACAGAGGGGAGTGCAGTGGTCAACAGGAAAGAAAAGTGTGTTAGAAGCTGTATGGGTGAAGGGCAGACTCCATTCCTCACAGTCACATGGAGTTACCCTGGTTTGTTTACTTTTGACACATGCAAAAAAATACAAGGTACGAAGCAAAATCTTGGACAGTAGAGCAACAAACACACACACACACACACACAAGCTCAAACATTCTCTTACACTCTGTATCATGGGAATTGCTGCAGATGAGCTTTCAGAGATAATAATCAAAATGAGTGTTGTGGCTCCACTTCGCCCTCTAGAGGCCATGGGCTGTCATGATCCACTCATGCAGCATTAATTAATAGAATCACAACCTGAAACTAAAAAAGAAGTTTAATTTTAGTCAGTAAATGCTTGACATTACTATGAATATAAAATAGTAAATCTGTCCAGTGACTGGCCTGAAATTTTAAGTTATATTCATAATTAATTTTTGGATCTTTACTGGATATCCTTTCACAGAAGTAGGTATTGCAATGATATCTGAGAGCCTTGGTAGATGCATGTGTGGGTACATGCCCATATACATATGATTGCAACTCTGCACTCAGTAGCTCAACAGCTGACACTGCCCATGTGTTTCTCCTTATAGCTCATTTACAGCTATTACTCATTCCAGCTACTCTGAAGTGATCTCCTTTCACATTGTACTCCGTCTTTTTGTTACCATATTTCAATAGTTTCCTCCTAAACCCTTACACTTCTTTTTAATATTCCATAAGACCTAAATTTGTTTTATTTCTGTTTTACAGTTTGTTTTCTGTTTTTAAATTTTTCTTTCCCGTTTCTCCTTTCGTCTTTCCAATTTGCATGGCCAGACAAGAGTCTTGTTCCCATTTCATCCAGCAGAGAAAACACAACATAACACAACAGTGAGAAAGAAAACACTTTCAAGGGGAGAGTGGGACATGCAGACTGACTGCAAAACTCCATCGTAGCCGCCTTCAAAGTGGCGCCTGTACCATCTGAGATGCTACGTCCTGCCTTCATAGTGTATTGAGTCCAACGTACAGATTCTCCTTCATTACATGGCTTACTTGAACAGCCTTTCAGTCTGGTTTATAAATCCACAAGATATATCTTAACAACAGCAAGCACCCTGATTATCAGAAAAAGAATACATCTGTGGTCCTCTAACAAATAAATGACAAGAAGGCACAAAGAAATGTCTGTCCTACCTGTGAACTGTATGCCTTCCTTCCAATGCCCTCCTCTTCAGCTTCGTCATACCAGTGCTATAGCCTTCTGTAAACCTCTGTGACTTCTCCCTGCCTCATGTGTTCATCCCCTGCTTCTCTTTTTCCAAAACAGTAAACCCTCACCCCCACTCTCCTGTGTCCCCTCAACCAAGCTTTCATTCTCTCATTTTCATTCATTCTACAGTGGGGACTTCTGTAATGGGAAATCATCTGTAACTGTGGTGCTTTTGTGATGATAGAAGGGGCCAGGCTTAGGAGCAGCACCAGGGAGACTGAAGGGATTTTAACAACTCTGAGCTATTAGTTAAGTTCTCCACAAACGAGCTTGATGGGGAGATGCGTAGAATGCATGGGAAGAACAGTGGTATTAACACTATTCAATCATCATACATAAGTAAAAGTACAGATACCATACCACAGATTAATACAAGGCTGGTTTTAATAAAGCATTTATTACTGGTACTACACTGGGGTATACAGAAAGCATTAAAGTAAATTAAAACAAATTGTCTGTCCTAGGTGGGGCAATACGGCCAAAATTACAACAAACAAATTTATCACAGCCTTATCACAACATTACATCGTCTCAAAGCGCTTTACAGCATCCCCTCCCAAAGCCCCCAGTGAGTAAGCCATAGGCGACAGAGGCAAGGAAAAACTCCCAAAAGGAAGAAACCTTGGGAGGGACCAGACTCAAAGGGGGAGCCCATCCTCCAGGGACCGGCAGGGAGAGTCAAATTGGAGAGATGGCTAAGTGCCGAGTCATACTGTCCAAATCATAAAATTTGAGACACAACCGGGGAGCAGGGGGGAGATGACAAGCCGGTGCCGATGCTCCCTCCAATCGCAAGGCAACCAGAAGTAAGGCAGTGAGTCATACATGGAAGATGACATAGGCAGAACGGCGAGCTGGATGCAAGGACGTCATGGGTAGTGGTGACGTCACATGTAGCAGGGTGTGTTGGACATCTTGATAGATTGAGGTCTCCAGGCAGCACCCCCCAAGAGGAGTAGGGGAAATAAAATGTGCAATTAGTCAAAGTAGAGGAGACTATAGGCAGTGCAAACAGTTAGGTGAGTGCAATATGAAGTGCATTGTGCAAGTTCCGGCAGATATGGCTATGGCAGCATAAGTAGGAGGGAGAGGCAAGTGGGAATGCTGGCATTACATATCAGGATAGGCCTACTTTTGGTTAGAACATTTATCATTTTAGTCAATACCTATCCATTTCTGGAGCCTGTTTCACAAATCAGGATAATAAAAAAAATCCTGGAGGTTATTCCACAAAGTAGGGGGGTGTTCCACAAAGGAATATTTATTAGTTAGCTGTGGAAACTTGTGCTAGAAGTCATGATTGGCCAATAGGAATTCTCCCTACTTAAATTCTTATTGGACAATCATGAATTATAGCTTAAGTTAACCCAGCTAAGTGAGAAATCTTCCTTTGTGGAACACCCCCCCAGGATTTCTTCATTAGCGAAATGTAAGAATTGTCCAATAGGAACGTCACTTACCTTTCTTCCTATTGGACAGCTTTCACATTTGGCTTAAGTAATCCACCTGACTGGGAAATTCTGCTTCGTGGAATACCCCCCAGGATTTCTCAGCTAGCTGGATAACTTAAGCCAAATGTGAAAGCTGTCCAATTAGAAGAGAGGTAAGTTATGTTCCTTTTGTGGAATAGCCCCCACCTGCACAAGCAGTATAATGAACAATATAATAATAATAATAACAACAACAACTGTCACGTCACAGACAAGGGCGGAGGCAAAGGCAGAAGCAGGGAAAACCAAAAGGGGCTTTATTAAACAAAAACAATAAGCAAAGCAAAAGGAACTGGACCACAAGGTGTCAAAGCAGGAAAGGGAGAATCAGGTGGGAATAAAGGATGCAGGGCAGACTGGGGAGCACATGCAGGCAGCAACATCAATTACTGGACTGGGGAGCTCAAGACAGGGAGGCACTATATACATCACTAACGAGGGAGCAGACGAGAGGCAACTGGGGTGATTAAACAAGTAACAACAGAGAGAATGAGGGGGAAGGGATGCAGGGTGTGACAACAACAACAACAACAACAACAAATGCTTTAAAGTTACCATTTACTTAACTAACCAGTATGTATTATATAGCTTGGTCTTTCTCATCTTTAAAGTTAATCATAAAGATATACACTAGACATCAAAATTAGAGAACAACCTACAATTTCCTAAATGTCAAGGTCACTATGTAGTTCTATTTGGAAGTTATCCAAACAGGAGTAAAAGAGCAGTATGTCATGAGTTAGATAAATTCAGAAGCATGGTATAAGAAACTTAAATAAGATATTTGGAAAGGAACACTGATCAGAACACTGAAATTAGAGAATACTTTCAGATACCTCCCAGTTATTAGTGTTAATCTGGCAGCTGGTGCTAATTTCCTTAATTATCTGACAAACCCTATTTAACTGGCAGCCTAACTTTCCAGTTATCAATGACTTTGTAAGATGTTGAGCCACTCTACAATGAATGAAACCCTCTGGCAGCAGGGTCTCCAGAAGCAGGCCAATGGGATGACCCATATCAGCCATAGCAAAAGAAGCTGATCATTCCAAATCTGTGATATCTAGAATATTGCACCTTTACAATGTCACAAACTCATTCAAGTCCTCCAAGAAGGCTGGTCATCCATGAAAGACAAATGTAAGAGAGGACAGGATACTGTGGAGAATGTCAATGGGGAATCGTTTCAACACTGCAGCTGGAATTGCTCACCAATTCAGTGCTGAACAGGGTAAGGATCTGTCTCGTCATACAGTGTCTCGACGTTTAAGAGCATTTGGACTGACAGCCTACTCTGCAATGACAAAACCTCTCATAAGCCTTTGCTGAAGAGCATGTTGTGTGGACAGAGGAGACCCAGTCAGCCAGCAATTTTCATGCAGGACTGCAAGAAGAGTGGACTAAAATCACACCAGAGCTGGCCGCAGATGTGCTGAAGTCATTGAAAGCAATGGCCTGTACACTTCATATTATTTTTGACTGTTGTAACCTTCAGAAAATTTAGTTGTGATCTTTCTTCATGCTACATTCATTGCTGTTCTCTAATTTTGATCACTATGTTTTCTGCAAAATAAAGTTTTTTTGTTCAGTTTCCTTGGTTATGTTGTATAACACTGTTCAAGTAGCATGGTAATTCCTTCAAATGTTGAGCAATGAAAATGACATTTTTTCTGAAAAAAATCAAGTGTTCATAAATTGTTCTCTAATTTTGATCTCCAGTGTAGCATGGTTAATTATAAATTCTTGCAGCAGTCACACTTAACAGGGTGTATTAAAAGATATTTCCTTACTTTTCTCACAATACATGTAAATGTGCCAAACGACATTCCCTCGAAACCGTCCATCGATTTCAAACAAGCACAGCTTCACTGAGCTCTCCGCAGATATTTAAATGACTGCTCCCACTAGCCAGCCAACTGTGATGTGTACGGGTGTATTTACCCATTACATCCTGTTTCTCAGATTCTTCTTTGCGTATGGCTTCTGTTTTTACCTGTGTGCCATGTGTGTCCCTGACGCTTTGCATGTGTGACACCGTGTAACTGTTTGTGTGCCATTGAGCCTGAGCAATGTCTCATTTTCAGAGTGATTAAACATTGGAATGAAAGCGACCTATTGCCACTGTGTCCTGACGCCTGCGAGTACGTGATCATAAACGGGATTGTGCATCTGCCTTATGTTACTTTACATGATGCTTGTAAATACAGTTTGTTCTGTAAGTATCCACTACTGGGGTTACCCATTTGACCATCAGCATTACTCACTGGCTTATTCAGCAATCCCTTCTCAGATGAGGATGACTCAGCTTGAATACTGGTGCTGCCAGAAAGAAGGGCACCGTGCACACCAGGGCCAGAAAGCCAGCACCAGAACCGCTTTCAGATGAGTAGGGGATGCCGGAGTGAAGAAGGTGCCATCCTCTCCATGAAAGACGCACTGGACCCGCACAGCATGCCCCAAAGTTGTTCCTACCAGCCCAATGGATTCGCGTTGAAAACAGCAACGTCGTCAAGCAAGGAAGGCAGGCTCTTCTGCGTATTCTGGCAGCTCACCGACCTCCAAGTGCTCCTTGATTGTCAATCACGAGGAGCCACAATGCAACCCCATCTGAGAGTATGAGCAGGCAGATGCTGCTCTGTTTGAGCACAAGGAGGCGTGCTGCAGCTGGGAGGCCCGGCTAACAGAAGAGTATCGCGACCTGAACATAAGACATGGGCAAACACACGTGCAACAATAGGGAATGCAACTATTACCATAAGTAGAACATTAGCTGGACACGGGAGCAGGACCTTCAGGACCGAGAGTGACTACAGGAGTCCACAGAGCAGGAGCGGCAGGTGCTGGAGTGGCTGCATGGTGAGCTGGCCACCTGGGAGCAGGAGCGCGACCACCAGGCTTATTTGGTTGAGGCAGCGGAGGCAGCATTACAGGGCCGTGAAATGGCGTTGCTCGGCCAGGAGAAGGCGTGTTGCGGCTTGGAAGCCCAGCTGGCCCAGAAGCACTGCAAGCTGCAGGATGACAAGGAGTGACTGCAGGGCCACAAGGAGTCGTGCCGTGCTCTCGAGGCCCAGCTGGCCAAGGAACGCTGGAAGCTCCAGGAGGCAGAGTGCAACCTGTAGGACCACCTGAACACCTGCCGCAGTTGGCAGGTCTTTCTGGCTGAAGAGTGCCAGAAACTCGTGGAGTGTGGCCACGACCTGGGGACCCGGCAGCTGGACAACACAGCCAGCTGGCAGGCCCAGGTCATGAAGGACCTCTACGAGCGGTGCAAGGAGGCACGCCTCAGAGATGCCGTCCACTGGGCCAGGCACCCCACACCAGGTATTAGGTCCCCTTAAGGCACGTAAGAGGAAGGGTCAGCACCTGGGGGGATCTGACACGCCAGCACCTGCCAGCAGCTAACCACACCAGTACTCAGGGAGATACCTGCCCCGCATTTGGAGGCGACACACCGGCAGCTGCTAGTGGACTCCTGAGACTTGCTTCAGAACTGAGGTGGGGACTAATGGGATGGTGGTTGCATGTCCTAGTTTGCCCTGTGGGTAATTGTAAATAGCCCAGTGTATGTCCTGGTGTTCCAGTTTTGGTTATAGTTGCATTCCCTATTGTCGTGCATGTGTTTGCCCATGTCTTTTGTGCACCCTGTATGGTCCTCATGTATATGGTGTATACATCTCCCACCGTGTGTACTTTGATGTCCCTGACTCTCCCTGGTTATATTTGGTTTGGTGCTTGTTGAGTGCCTGTTACAGTCCTGTTTAGGACTAGAATAAAGACGATGTTCCATGCCAGCAAGCAAGCCTCCTCATCCTTTGCTACACTTGCGATACCTTGGTCCGCCAGGTGTTACAATATGAATTACATTTTAGCAGACGGTTTATTTACCTGATCTTAAAGCTAGATGGATGTTTATGCCCAGAAAGTGATAAACTTTTCTCTACTGAGGCAGGTCCTCTGTAAGGATTGAAGTTAGAATAGTGCTGGTGCAGATGTGAGCCATTAACCATTACACCACCTGCACGTAAGTCACGGAGCTCTTCATTTCTATGTTCTACAGCAAATAACTTCTTATAGGTCTACATGGAACCCATCAGACATACTGCCACAGTTGACGCACTCTTTGCGCACCAGTTTGACTCACAGCCTTGCCCACAATACAGCCATTTACTATTTCTTCATCTTTTTTCACCTTTCAGTAAAGTATTGAAGTATGAATTAGGAAGCTTCATGTTGACACCCGGGTGATTCCAATGAATCGGTGGCATTTGCATGTTATAAATTTTCAAAACTAAATTTCATTGTTTCATTTTTTTCCAACACTGAATCTTTGTTCTGGAAAAAATTAAGAGACTACCCCATATTTTTAAAAGTCTGCATTGTTTAATCCTGGTGTAATTCTTGTTCTGCTGGCATAAGGCTAGACTGAGCAGCAGGCTGCTTCCAGGCTCAAAATTTCTAAAACAGCAGTACCCAAAAGCAAGGTGAAGCAGGAGACACTGGAAACGACCAGAAACCAGCCAGGCAGAGGGCGAAAGCGATTGTCTAATGGGAGCGACGACAGTCAACTTATCCAATAGGGCCTCATGAATTGGAGGATGACATAAAGTGACCAAAAAGAATGGGAAACATTAAGAGGTGTGAAGTGCATTGCTAGGAAAGGTTTGTAACATTCTTCTATAAGCAGGACTGAAGTACCATAATGCAAGGAAGAAGCCCTTCATTAATGAGAAGCAGGGAAGAGCCAGGCTGGAGTTGGCAAAAAAAAATGTATATTTTACATAGAAGCATACCCATAAATTGGGAAATTGGTGAAACTAAAAATGTTGCTGTGGTCTCTACATTTTTCCAGAGCTGTATATTTAATTATTCAAAACGTTCACTGGTCAATCTCAGGTAACTTTATTTCATTGGTTGCATTTTTCATTGGTTTATTTCATTGGTTGCAGTCCTGTTACCAAAACCTCAAACAACTGTATCATTTGAAAATCATGACAGCTAGTTCTTTTGTGTTTCCTTCAATAAAGTATTTCAAAAAATGATTAATTACATGTTATAAATATATAAAAAATATAAATGTATGGCAAAAAAAATCACTATATATGTGTGCAAGTTGTACTTTTCTCTTTATATGAGTAACAGGACTGAAATAACAGGAGTTTTATCATAAAATGAGCAAATTCATGAAGCACAGTGACATGTCATCAAAGTTAATAGCATGATAACATAAGTACATTCAAGTAACTTACCAAAAGTTGTAGGGAAGCTACTCATGATTAAAAGCAGTTAAGCTACAGGCAAGCTACTGTTTTAATATAGTAATTAGCTACACTACAAGATACAAAGAAAAAGTAGCTCAAAGCACTCTCAAAGCAATTTCATCCGGTAATATTTATGCTGTAGGATACTCATAAAGCAAATTAATTTTAAAAATGTGAAACATGGGGGCGCGCAAGAGCAGTCAGTGGAGTTGGTCACATATCGACTAGCTCTGCTGGGAATTTCTATTAAAATTTATTGGTTGGCGCTATATACTCACCAAATACTTAAAATTTTTGTTTTGATGTTTAATTGTTAAACTGTACCGCGTGAACTCTGACAAAGCTGAGAAAATGGCGAGTAGTCTTCGAAAATATAAGTATACCGGAGGCAATGTACCCTCTAAGGTTTAAGTACATCGAACTCTGCTACTCTGCCACGTGGTGGCAGTGACCCGGATATTATGGACATTATGAAAACGGACATCGCAGCACTTTTCAGATCAGAACTGAAGATTGTTCTTTCTGAGGAACTGGGATGTATAAAATCCGAACTACAGGCCATGAAGTCCGAGATCCTAAACAATATTACGGCGATACACGCTGATATGGACATGATGAAATCTACCTTAATGGACACGGAACGTGGATTATCATCATGCTCAAATGACGTGACGTGACAAAGGTACAAAAACTGGAGAAGGAGCTGTCTAGTGTGGTGGAAAAATGTTTAGATATGGAAGGGAGGGTGCGGAGAGCAAATATTCGCATCTTGAATGTCCCGGAAGGTCCACTAGCGTCGGTCTCTAAACTTCTGAAAGAAACGCTGAACATAGATAAGGACATCCTAATAGACCGTTCGCTCAGGGGACCTCAACCTAAAAGACAGGATGGCAGACCCAGGGTGATTGTGGCAAAGATCCACTATTACCAAGACTGTGTCATGGTGCTTCGCAGAGCCAGAGAACTCGGCCGTCTTCAGTACAAAAGTCAGCCGATCTCCATCTTCCCTGATTTCCCTCCAACTGTAGCGCAGGCTAGATCAACCTTTAACGGGGTGAAGAAACTCCTTTGTGAGCAGGATGGGATTCGGTATGGCATCTCCTACCCAGCGCGATTTAGGATCTCACACAACGGAACTGAGAAATAGTTTCAAAATCCAGACGAGGCGATGGAATACTTGAAGTCACACATCCTTTAGATTCATACAGAAACTCTGAACTTCTGAGTTAGAACTCGTGATTTTCAATACTTAAATATGTTTCTATTTTGTCTTTTGGTGAGTACTATGGGCTGATATTTGTGCCACTAGAAACTGAATATGAATTTTGTATACTGCGCGTGGTGCCCCGCCACTCTCGCGTGACGCTTGTCTCTGAGTAGCAGAGTACTGGCAACTTGTGAGAAGTAGTGGTACGATAAAGATTAAGATATAGCAGTGCCGGTGTTCTGTCGATATATGCTGCCTTGTCGAAAAATGCTACTGTAGTGCTAATCGATAGCCCTAATCCTAACTCTTACCCTAACCCTAACCCCCCAAAACCCATAAAACCCTTACCTTAACCCTAACCCTAACCCCTAAAACCTAACCCTAATCCCAGAACGGTGGAACTGCACATGCGCAGAAAGGCTCGATAGCACGTCTCGATAGGTAGTATTTTATGACAGAACACCGGTAC
>JABJVO010000378.1:1196-11627 GCA_026770805.1 Boulengeromyrus knoepffleri
CACACACACATTAGTTATTTTGAACATTTTGATGTATTTGTGTTACGTTTGTATGTTTTCTACCTCGCTGGACATGAAGTTTATGGTTTTCTAAGGTCTACCTCTAAATTTTGACACCTGGAGTGTTAACATGGTCATTCCCTGTGTCCTCCAACCATGCTGGTGCCAGGCTGGAGATGAAGGTGACAAAGAGCTCAGGGGGTGTCCCACGTTTGTCCTATACCGGCAGGGACGACCGTCACTTCCTACCCAGTGGCCTATACATCATTAAGACGATGAATGGTGAGTTGTGTGAAGGCGGAGCAGAAAAATCCAGTCAACCATGAAGCATCTTGTCATTTTTCCTGTGTTATTTGTGCTATTCCTGTCTTCACCCCCCCCGCCCCCCAGAGCCCTGGACAATGGCGTACAGCAAGAAGACAAAGCGGAAGTTCTTCTACAACAAGCTGACGAAAGAATCCTCGTACGACCTTCCGGAGAATTCTGCGGCTCCCTTCCAGTGAGTAGCTCTCGATGCAGTTACCTAGTTTGGGGCAAAAACCTTGCCTGAGCGTTAGATACTGTCAGTCGGCAGACAAACAAAAACTGTACCGTCTGTCACAGTGTGTGCCACTCTGAACAACTCTTCTGGGCATGGGAAGATGGCGTCAAAGTGCACGACTCACAGACAAGGGTGGACCCTGAGAAGCTGTCCAAGGATAACGTTCTGGCCTTCATCCGGCAGCACTACCAGCCCTGAGGAGCCGCTTTGGGCCCCAGAGAGATATGGTCTGCCCAGATCTGACACCTAATACCAGGAAGGACTATAGCCAATCCACAACCTCTTCATGTGGCTCGTCTGTCTCTGCTTGCTTTCTTAGACACCCCCAGCCTTACTCAATTCATGTCTATCCATGCTACAGTCATCTAAACCCCTAAGATCCCAGCCTACTTGGGTAACTGAGATACGCTGGTTTGATGTTAACACTGGGTAATCCTTTGACTGTTTCGAAGTTTGACCCTGGCATCCCCGTTTGGCATTTTTAGAGTGAAAAACTAGTTTGGGCAATTTTCTATACCTGCATCCAAGTGCTCCGTCACTACTTGACTGCAGTGAGTGAGGATCATTCTGTATTCCTACGTCGGTTTTGCAATAAACAAAATTAATGTTGTGCAGTCCAACAGTTGGGCATGTCTTGGGAATGAAACAAAACTACTGTTCCTTATGCAGTTTCTCTCTTCGTTTTATCTTTTCTATTTGTTCAGGCTAAACAAGTATTTTTTAAGGCTTGTTATCCCCAAATTGGAATCTAGGTTCCTCATCCAGGTGTTTCCAGCCAAAAGAATTGAAGGTACTGTACAGCAAGGCCTGTGCTTATGTAATTAGGTAGGAAATTATTTTCAGCTGATTAGCTCCAGGTGGAAAAAGCAGTAAAACGAAAGGCAGCTTATTTAAAACTAGAAGGCTGAACCTGAACACTTATAGCCTGTTTCAAGTGTGTGAGTAGGGTCCATGTTTCAGATGGACGATCCTTTTCACTTCCCAAGAAAGGTGTGCAGAGCAGTCCAGCAGTCTGAAGTTTAAGTGAATTCTGTATACAGAGCCATTAGGGAAAAAGAAATAAAACTGAGTTGGTGCTGGATGAAATTTTTTTTTTTCGTAATTGTCGTGGTCAGTCATATATAGACCTGAATGTATGAGGTTTTGGATGAAGCAGGGACTCTGAGGCAGACCACCACTACTAGTAAAACACAAACAGCTTTGCAGTTGACTGGTCTTGCTATGCTTTCATCTTATGAGCCTTATTTATTTAAACAGTTTCATCTGTTTGTGCCGTTTAAATTGTATGTCCCCTGCACTGAAATTATCTTCTTTGGTCACTTTTTGTAACATATTGGGGATCATTGGAAAGGCAAGTCTATGCCTGTGTTTGAGTAGAATGTCATTTTAGCGTAACTTAATAAAGACACTCTTAATGTAAATAATTTTATTTACCATTTATTTACTGCCAACAGGACACATCTGTTACTTGGTTACAGACATGCTGTGCAGAGGCTGGCTAAAGGGAGAGAAATGTATGACAGCCAACTAAAGACAACTGGAGTCAGGGTTTGGGATAACGTCGTTTTAGCTTAAAGTACTGACAAAAGCCCACTTAAGTATGCCCCCCCCCCTCCCAGACATTCCTACTCATCTAGAGTATTACAAACATATTTCAAAATAATGTGCATTTTGAACACAATGTTGTGTTCAACATGCACAAAAAATGTGTGAACAACAGTACAGAGAAGTAATGGTTATAAAATTTAATTCCTCATTGGAGGAAATGTGACAATGCGATATTAATGCCTATATTTATTTGCAATAAGCGTGCACATTTTAGAAAACGCATACAGGTAGTGCAGCATAAGCTTCATACAGCTTCTGATTCTGACCCCCGCAAAAAAAGAAAAGGTTATTGCAATCATTTTGAATTTGGACTTGGGGAGGAATCATACACGATGAATTGCACCCTTTGGTAACCAAATCTTCACAGATTTTTCCTTCAAAATTCTTTTCCAAATAATTTTATTTCAAATTAACAGAAAAACAAGAATACATTTTAATATTCCTGAAACATAAAGTACAAAGAACAAAACAGTGCAAATTCTACAAACTAGAAATCAAGCTCTTCAAACCAGTCTTGGAACTAAACCTTGACCACCATCCCTCTACGCTTCCTCCTCAAACCTGGCTTTTCACGATCCCTCTCCTTCCAGTTGCATCTGGACATTCTGCACCACAATCTCAGCTTCGCTGGCCAAATTCAGGGGCTTAGAGCCCAAGTGTGGTCAAAGCAAAAGACAGGACAGCTGTGCTGCTGCTTTATCCTCTCGAAAGGAAAGAAATGCTATGCTGTTTAAGTCTCAGCGTGGGATCATACAGGAGCGCAAGCAAGACTTGTAGCGCAAACCCTTATTTTCCTCCATTCAATACAACATGCTAACTAGCGGCCTCAAAATTCAACCCTGTTCCGTTGTCGAAGAATCAGTGCGGCAAGAACCAACTTTTCACTTTACTCTTCCTTCCTCACACGTACCTCTTCCTTAATTTTTTTCATGTTTATCATTACAAGTGCTTTAAGCTTTCGATCATGAAATACAAAAACTATGCTCTGCTAAATGAACGTCAGGCTACGTCGGCTTTGGAAGTGTGCTGTTGCTTTAAGCAATGTACACATTTTCATACAAAATGAGCGACTGGGTGGAATTAAAGCTGCAGCAGAATTGCTTTACGTTTCAGACTAAGCACCATGGATTCTGTTATGGATACTAGGGCCTGGCCTCCTTTCATTTATGACCAGTAAAAGCACCACGAGTGTCCAAGCCTGGTGGTCTGATTAAGACTACTCCCCTGGGCACTGAGAGAGTTCTATCTGCCCTTGAACGGGGGCAACTAAAGTGCTTTTCTACCTGCCGTCCTCACGTGAAGTACCGTCTTTATCCTGTGGTGTGGAGATGGGGCTGGGCGGTGTCCCTGGCGGAGTCGTGCTCTCAGGGGTTCCGCAGCAGTCGGCGGCCTCAGCTAGCTCACCCTCCCGTTCGCTGATGGCGGTCATTGGGCTGCTGAGGATGCGGTTGCGGGCGTTGTACCTGCTGCTGGCAGCAGAGGGCGGCGTGCTCGAGCGCCCGTGCCGATTGCTCAGGAACACCGGGGAGAAGCGGGGCAGCAGACCCTCGGTGCGGGCCCACTCCTCGGGTGTGCTGTGGCCGTGGCCCGGAGAGGCGCAGGGGCTGTCGGGGCCCGAGGAAGGTGACTCCAGGGTGGAGTCCGACTGGGCCCTTTGATGCCGGGGGTCGGTGCTTCTGAGGATCTCGGCAGCGGACATGCGGAAGCCGCCTTCGGGCCGGCTGCCCTTCTTCAGGAGCAGCGCCTTAAAACTGTCATTGCTGGTGGCAGTCTTGCGGAGGCTGCGCTGGATGGAGGTGGGCTGGCGGGAGGCCAGGCCCGGGGAGACGCCTGTGGGTGTGACGGGAGGCGAGGAGGAGTGGACCCGAGGACGATCCTCCTCAGACTCCCTCCAACCCAGAACTTTACGTTTAGACCTGCAGTTAACGCAAGTTAGAAGCTATTGTCACGTAACTTATACAGCAAGAAGTGGTCATTACTAGGTACACACACTCACTTATGTTTTTTGTTAAATATTACATAACGATGGACAATATTAAGGTTGGATTGAATGAATTCAGTAGGAAACAAATTCCAAAATATGCAGTCCAGTATATTTAGAGCATAAAATATAAAAAAACCTCTTTCTACTGATGTTTTTTTGCGAGCAGAGTATTACACAGCAAAGGAATACTAAACAATACACAGACGTGCCAAATGGTAGGTGCTGGAGATTTCCATGGGGCAGGCAAAGGTAAGCAAAGCTGAAGTATAGCCATAGTGCAGCAAAACTACGGATTAGAGGGTCACAGGAGAGGGAGAAAAAAAAAAAAAGGTAATTCAACGTTTAATGTAATCCAGAACTGTTCGGGGGGGAATTTCAAAGCTGCTACATGATATAATTCATGTCATACATATAACAGGGACATGGTCACTATCTGGGGAAAAGTGAAATAAGCCAAATTCACCAAGAATCAGAAATACTGTCATTTAAAACATGATACTGGATTTCACATTCAGCTCCGTTAAAATTTCAGTTAGGTTTTTCAGTTTTGTTTTGCTTTAAATTTTGTCTATGTGTGCTTGTACAGGTATGGGTAAACAATACCATGCTCCCTAAAAAAAATATATTCAGGTAAGGAAGTCCTATTTTCAATATTACTGGTTTGTACAAAGGCTCTGTCTGATGAAAGAGACACTTGCATTGGGGGTGAGGAGGTTATGCAGCTGCAAAACGTGGTCATGAATAATTTATGATGCAGTTATTATAGGCAGTATGAGTAGTGGGGGAAATATGGACTTTAATTTATTCCTCTGCACTTGAAAACCACAAAGACCCATGATTTTGATAGGTGGGTTGATAAAGGAGATGAACAGACAGGAACAAAATATTTTAATAGGAATACCTGTGTATTGCTGCAAAGAGGTCTTCAGTCGTGCGAGGCCGCGTGGGAGTCACCATGTCTTCTGGCTCTTCTCCGCGTGTCTCAGCCCGAGCCGAGGAGATGAAGTCGAACACCTCACCTTAACGAGATAGAGATTCATGCGATGTATCTGAGGGTTGTGACACCAACCATGAAATCTGCCAAAACATCTCTGAGCTCAACCACAAAAGGACAAAATCAAAACATGACCAAGTAGAGGTGGCTGGAGTTGCATGCAGTCATTGGTTTCATTCTTCCTCACCTTGTATGCCTACCCTCAATACTTCCATACTAGGAATCTAACATCTCAGAATCTACCCTGAGAAACTGAAACTGCCCCAATGTTTTCTGTAGTAGGTTCCACACCAAGCAGGAAGCAGGTGAGAAAAGGAACACTCCAATACACCAGAGAAAGAAAGATCAAGAAAGCTTATTTACTGCATCCGCAATCCCATCAGTCCAGACTGCTTGCAGTGGGGGAGAGAATAGATACTTCCTGGATATAAATCCTATTCTTAAACCCTTCTTGCAAGATTCAATCTATGCAGTAGTGCAGAGAAGCACCTTAATGAAATACATTATAAAATGAGCAGCTACTGAGTACCTCCATGCTGTAGCTAGGTAAAACTATAGGGGGTGGACAGAATAATGGAAACACCACATGAAAAACTAATTAAATCACAAATGCAGCTACAAAGCGGAGTCATTGGGCTGAATGTCAGTTTGCATTATGAGACTGCTATTAAACAATGTAACTGTCAGATGTGGCCTCTCTAATGAAACATGTGGAAGGGATCAGTTTGTGAGTTTTTCAGCTTTTAATCATTAATTAAATTACTAACTGTTATTTAAACTGAACCAGTTGGGCTTTCCTAGGTATTGAGGCTGTTTGCAGTTAAAAAAACCCAAAACTGAACAAAACTGTGGCCTTTATTAATTACATGTGGCTTACCATCATCCTCTTCCTTGGAGCTGAAGGAGTCTGTAGTGCTGCTTGCAGCATCAGCATCTCCATCTGACATGTTCCTTTCATCACAAATCGCCAACTCTTCCACCTTTATGGTGAGATCATGCTCAAGGGCTGGGGAATTTTCTCTGGAGTGTTGGCTGGTCAAGAAGTCTTCTTGGCTGGCTAAAGGTGGGAGACTCCCAGAGTCCTCATCTTTATAGTCATTCCTATAGTTGTCCTCACCTTCCACCGGCAGAAGTTGTGGACAATTATCTATGGGATCCAAAACTGATAACTTCTCAAGGCTAACCACCTGTGGACCAGTGTGCTCCACAACAAGCAACGGAAGAACTGGAGGCAAAGTTAAGGTAAGTTTGGGTTTTTTGGGAGAGGGAGAATTTTTTTGCTTGACTGTGGAAATTTGCAAAATCTCCAATGGATTTGAGGAGTGATCTTCCTCTTGAGTAGGAGGAAATGACTCGTCTGGGAAATCCACCTCAATAGGTGTGAACTCCAGGGGCTCGAGGTCTTCAGTTTGGCCATTCATGATAAATCTGCCAAGTGTGTCCTCAGAAAGACTGGAGTTTGAGTAATCCGGCAGGGACTGAATCACCAGTGACGATGACTGTTGAATCACATTGGAAGGACCTGGTAATATATTTATCGCCTCAGGTTTTTCAGTTCTCTCTTCTTTCTCATTATCTTTCCATTCTTCATCAGTGTTATTAAATCTGTCCACCTTTTCAACAGGCCGAAGCTGCACCATTTGCAAAGCCTGGCCAGTGATCAGGGGCTTCAGAAAGTAGCTGATACTATCCATCTTCCCATCTAATGAATCATCTGTGCCTGAGGTATTTACAGTACTGAAATCACATTTTGGGCTTTGAGCTGAGACTTCTGCCTGATTCTTCAAAGACTTATGTGAGAGTTGAGGAGAGGTGGAACCACTGACGGGTAAAAGAGGAGGTGGAGATTGGTATGGTGGAGGAAGAGGTAGTGTAGCAGGACTTGAGTAATTTTTATCTAGTAGTTCAGAAATTATTGGTTCAGGTGAAGGAGGTGTATACACATGGGTAGTGGTGCAAATCTTCTCAAGGTTAATTGGCAGCATAGATGGAGGAAAGTTCTGCCCAGGTACCTTGAAAGGACTTGAATCAGGATAAGCAGCAGCAGAGAGTACACTGGTTGTGGTTGTTATCAAGGTGTGCTGAGTAGAGTTGGTAGTCAGTGCTGCTGGCATGGGAGAGCTAGAGTGGACCAGCTGGAGTTTCTTTATGGGGTCAGGGGAACCAGCAGATACGGGTGTGGCAATGGGAGAGATAGACACAGAAGACAAAAGAGAGGATTTTCTCTCAGGGACTTTAGGCTTAGACCTTGGCCTTGCAGGAGACCGGAACTTCTTGAGGGAAGGCAGGGTGCTGACCTGGCTAGAAAGACCACTAGACGGGGATGTTAAGTGATTCATCTTTTCTGGTAATGAGAGTCTCTTTGTCTTATCTACCAAGGTCCCGTTTAGGGCTAGAGGCAGATGCTTTTTACAGTCTGAGTGGAGCTCCTCTTGGGAGAGTGGAGACCCACCAACACAACTGGATTGGATTTCAGGAAAATATAGCTGCTCAGCTCGCAGTTCAGGAGAGTCTCCATTACTGACTAAGGACTCGGCCCAATCTGGGCGCAAGCTGCTGCTGTCACTCTGTGATGGTGTGATGGGGCAGATGGAGTAGAGGTTCCCACTGGAAGGAGATACCAGGCTACTGCAATCACTGATGCTGCTCTGGCTACGGGAACGTAGCACCCACGGGTCCTCATGATCACTGGACGGGCTTTGGGCAGGAGATGATGCGTTGTTGCTTTTTAGGTTCAGCTGCAGAGACTCTTGGAGGGTGGCAATCAGTGTCTCACTCGAGACTGGACTATTAGCCTGAGGATTTGTCGCTTTGAATTGGGAATGTTTCTCTGGTTTTCGTCGCAAGGAGTCAGTACGGGTTGGAGGGAGCGGTGGTTTTTTAGCCTTGCGAAGGGAGATACTGCGGGATAGGGACTTATTGCTGCAAAGGCTAATCTGGTCATCTTGGCTGTTGTGTTCTTTGCACTCATACATACAATGCTTCATATGGTCCACACCGTTGATGCTATTGTAGCTACATGACTTGTGCCCCGAGTCCAGGTTCATGGAAGTGTAGTTGCCATCATTGTCAAAGGAGAATGGCGGAAATGACTCTGCCTTTTTTGAAGGGTGCTCTGAATTGCTACATATGTGATTGATGGGGGTGGAGCAACTAGAACTGAGGGTTTTTTTAGGCAGGGTGTCGTAGTTCCACTTCTCTGGAGGGCTACAGCTCTGAAGACTTCCGTAGGAGTAGCTAGACTCACTCTGGGTGTCCTTGCTACAGTAACTTTTCATGCCATCTGGGTTACTGCACTGAGACTCCGTTTCTGTGAGCGTGCCAGTGCTGAGAGATACCGCTGAATCACAGCGGCATGGTGTAATGACTGAGGTTAAGGAAGAAGGATGTTGCTCTTCTTTGATCCGAGGAGATCCAAGAGGCTTGTTCGCATGGTAGGACGACACCGAGTTTATGGGTATTGCACACTGTTCAATTGCTTCAATGCTAGATACACCTTCAACTGAGGAGGTTAGCAGACTGTTATTGTTGAGCAAGACTGAGCAGGTGCCATGTGGAGAGGCTAAGGAGGTAGGGCTTGCCAGAGTCTCACAACTCATGAACTCCCTCCGTTCTTCATTACTAGTGTAGAGTAGTGAGTCAGTCCTTTGGATGGTTCTTAAAGGTGCTACTTGCATTTCTGTTTGAAGCTTGCTGATCTGGTGTGACAGAGCACCTACAATGCAGTCCTCTGTCCCAGTAGAGGTGCTGGTGTAATTGGGCTCTCCTTGCAGGGAGGTGCGGGTTCCCTGGCGGGGTAGGCTGTAGCAACGCTGGTAACCTCTATTTAGTTGTGAGGCAAAGATAGTGCATGTGCTGTTACTGATGGTGGAGATGCTGCCCGTGGAGGAATTGGAGAGGTTAGCCATCTGAGCAGCTATGCCGTGACCCTTCTGTGCCCGGATCCTTCTCATGGATGGAGGCACGATCTTTGTGTCCTCTGTCTGGCAACAGGAATCACGGGTGCCGGAACGTCGCAAGGCCGAACCAACACTACCGACACGACCCAATGTGAAGTACTGACTTGGTATGCACGTTGAAGGAGAATGGCATTCGCCGGTCCCTTTGAGTAATGCAAAAGGGGAAACAAAGCAATGAATTCTCTGGTAAGGATGTAGATGTAACTAAAGTCCCCTAAAGTTTACAATACAAGAAAAAGAATTCAAGCAACAAATGAATTTGTTGTAATGAAGTGAATTGTCAGAATGAGTAATGAAGAGACAAGACACAAATACTTGCATAACATAGAGGAAAACATGATTTTCACCTTACCAAAGTAGTGCATCTATTTAAGTGCAGTTCTGCTGCAGTTCCAAAATTTTACCCCAATTATATTAACTGTCTTGATACAGATTGCTTTGAGAGTAGTTTTACTTATGGTGAATTCAATTATTATACACCCTTTTTGGTCTCCTAAATCTCTTTTAAAAAACATAAAATATATCTTTCAGGATAACATAAAATTACTAAAATGTACAATATGGACATCAACTCTGCAGTGAGCTTGAGTTTGATTTTGGTTTATGACCTTCAGACTACAAAACAAAAAAGAAAAACTGCAGCCCAAGGTTTTATCAGAAATACCAGAAATTATTAGGAAGTTTTACAGAGGAAATGAGTGTCGGAAATGACAACGAGTTCTGACATATTTCTGGGGTCCCTGCTGGGAATCTCCCCCGACCCTGCTCCTCTTAGATTGATAATTGCTTGGTAGGTCAGCTGTGCAAATGTTTCAGCTTTTGAAATCCATAGGAAAAAATGTACTAGTCTATTTGAAACATCTGAATAGTGACGATTATATAACCCATCAACAAAAGGGATCTGAAGATTATATGAAAGATTTTAAATTGACAGATTTCATTAGCCAAACTGTACTATCTATGGCTAGGAAGGTGATTTTACCTGTTTTTTTGTAAGTAGGACATCACACAAAATTGGCTTTTCACGTGTAATCCACCCAAACCTATTGTGTAGCTACAGTACAGCCTGGACTTGAAAGTTTGAAATATTCTCAGTCTGACACAGGGTTCCCTGATTCAGGTATTTATTTACTGTCACTGCAAGTCCTCACACCTTAGGATATGTTCACACTGCCAGCCACATCGTTTTTTGCTCAGATCGGATTTGTCTATCTTGACGGTTCACATTCATAACTATAAGTGGCCTGTATCTTACTGTAATGTGAACACATCGGTCCTCCGAAACGTCACGCATGCGCACATTGATACGTTTTTACACGGGTAAAAAGCTGGTTGTAAAATTGGC
>JABJVO010000379.1:0-11614 GCA_026770805.1 Boulengeromyrus knoepffleri
CATCAACTACATTAAAGAGAATCGCTTTATTTAAAGTGAATAAAATACCCTACTTACTGGAGTTCAACATTAATTGAACCGCAGCCACACACCTGATTCGTGTGTGCAGAGTAGGTGAGATGAACTGGGAAAGCAGTATATATATTTTAATGGTATATATTACCATTAAAATACTCCCCCCTCAGCTGTTGTGGATGTCATGCATAAGCCTTTAATCCTTTCTATTTTCTTTATGACAAACATGAATACCTCCTTTTTAAATCTCAACAGGGCATTGATATTGAAATCCAGAGCCCTTTATTGGTTATTGACTTACTGTGGTACCATGACTTGGTTAATATTGTGTGAAAAGCCAGTTTCTGCATAGTTGTGTTTCTGAGGAACCATTGGACATGGAAGCCGACTGCAGAAATAGCAGCGCAAATTAATTTAAAAGTTCATCTCAGTGTATATATAAACCACAGGAAGTTTATTGGAAAGCAGTTAAAAAAAATATTTCTGTTCTGAGAGATTAAAGGACCAAATGAAACACAATGCATTTTCTCCTCACACTGACTGTGGCACCAACACTGTGTCAGCAAGTGTCAGATTCCCCTTAATTTACAGGGCAAAGGTTGTGCGTACTTAACTTAATTGGGCAAAATGCAATTAACTGCTGGAAAAATCATCAGTGTCACATCTGCTGCTGATGCAGGAGCTCAAAGTGATAATTCATCCAATGATTTCCTTACCAGGGCAAAAGTGTAAGTTCAGTTTCAACAGTGGTGGGCATCAAATCAGCTCCAACCACCCCCCAAATACACATAGTACTACTGTAATATTGGTATAAGGATGTATCCCTGGTGTCCTTTCCCAAAAGGGGGTCACAGGACCTGATGTGTGGTCTGGCCTGAATTTATATTTTTTGTAAATGACTATGAGTCAATGATGAGGCTTGTCGCTTGATCTCATACTGCCTCTGTGCATATACAGCCTCGCCTTGTCCTGCTGTTCAATTTTTGTTTTTCCATGAAGCAATTACATTGCACAGCTCTGGTCAGAATTATTGCCACCCCTCAATTGTTAATACAAAATATGGAATATCTCCAGAAATTAATGCAAATGAACCAATTCTGTATAATCAGAATATTTAGTAAAATGTCATTAAAAAAGTTATTGAACAACAATAACAAAAACAAAAAGCTGTCATAGTGACAAAACATAGGCATAAAATGAACATTGGACACAATTATTGGCACCCATCACCGATATTTGGTTGCAGAACCTTGGGCAACAGTGACAGCTTCTAAACATGTCTTGTAGCCATCTCTAAGCTTCGTGCATCCATCTGCAGGTAGTTTCTGCCTCTCTTCCATTTCTATGCAGTCAAGCTCTTTGCAGGAGTCCCTTTTGCAATGGCAGATTTCAGCTCCCTGCAGAGATTTTCAATGGGATTTAGATCAGGATTCATTGCTGATCAGTTAAAAACAGTCAATTTTTTCCCTTTCAACCATTATCTTGTACTGTTTGATGTGTGCTTTTGCTCATTGTCCTACTGAAAGACCCAAGACTTTCACCCAAAACCTAATTTTTGGACGCCGGATAACACATTTTGCACTAAAATGCCTTGGTAATCTTCTGATCTCATTATTCCTTTGACACAGTCAATGCCCCCAACACCAGAGGCAGCAAAGCAGCCACACAACATGATAGAACCTCCACCATGTTTTACTGTAGGTAGGGTTCTTCTCCTTATGGGCTCCATTCTATCTCCTGCTGTGTTCCCATAGAGCTCTGCTTTGGCTTCATCTGTCCATGAAAGACTGTGGTTTATCTAATAAAGTCTTCGCAAACATGATTCTTGCCTTTTGTGTTGTTCTTTCAGTGGTGGCAGTGGGTAGAGTGGTGGCTCTGAGGCTGGGGATCTGTGCCAGCAATCAAAAGGTTGCTGATTTGAATCCCATGAATTCCATCCTGCTCTATGGCCCTTAACCTGTAATTGCTTCATCTGGGGTATGATCTTAATTAACATCCAGCCCTGCAAGCAGGTCCTCCCACTTCCAGGGACAGGTTGGGGGTTGATGGTAGGACTGGCACTCCAGTCATCAGGGGGGAAAAAAACTGCTGCTGTTCCATTCAGACTAATGCAGTTCTGAGTATTTAATCAACTCATGATTAAATAAACTTTCGCTACATTTTGGTGAATATAAAATCTAAAGCAAGTACACTCCAGTAGGGCCAGTGAGGTGCCTCACAGTGGCAAGAATGAGACGAGTCAGCTTTGTTGGAATGGAACGAGCCTTTAAAAGGACCGAACGCGAACATCAAGCACCAACTCACTCACACCCCCGACGCAGTCTGTCCTCTGTGCTGGCCGTCATGACCGCCCTAATTACACACGGCGGGGGCATGCACATATTATTTGCAGCACATTTATCACTACACAAGACTATTACAACACAAGAACAACACAACAGACACAACAGAAATTTTAAATAACTTCTATGGCTGGCTCCGGTCCAGCATGCCACTGCCACACTGCGCGATGGGCACCCCGGCGCTACAGTATGAATCGATTTAAAGAGACATAGACATGTCAGTCAGGTAGCTGAACATGAAACATGAAACTTTGGGTAGAAGTTCGCAATGCATTATCTGGCCATCTCTGAATAATATATCTGTATCTGAGTGCATCCCTACCCTGGGCTATATCATGTGATGAGGAAGTCTGACTTCAGATCATTGGAGGTCCCATTTCAAAGTGAGTACTGGAAATTTGCTTTGCTCAATTGAACAACACTATAAACAATTCTACCCATCCACAGCATGGGACTCTTTCTTAAAGGACTTTTAGTCACTGGCTGCCATAAAAAACTACAACGCCTCCCAACATGATATTCCCCATCCCCAGCCAGAACACATCAGGACGCATCCTACATATGCTATTGTAAATGTCCGGTGATATCTGTTTGCACGTATAACTGTGCATATACATTCCACTTATCTATTTATTTGTTTGTTTGTTTGTTAAAGATCTTTACTATACGTGTACTGCAAAGTTTTTTTAAACTTGCACCATTTTGCACTTCATCTTGTTTAGCGTTGTGCGTTTGTTTCTGTATATGTACCCTGCTGCTGCATGCTGCTGAATTCCTCCTGGAATCCATGAATTTAAGGTGGATGATATTTGCACCCAGGTGTCAGTAGCCAACAATGCTAATGCATTCGGTGTGGATAGCCCAGGTATATATACTGTAGCAGGGAGATGCTATTTGCACCGAAGTGTATGTGGTAGATGGATCCTCCATTCACACACTGAACACCGGTTCCCCACAAGGCTGTGTGCTGAGCCCCCTCCTATACTGTCTCTACACCCATGACTGTAGTCCGGCCCACAGTAACAACTTAATAGTCAAGTTTGCTGACGACATCACGGTGGTCGGACTCATCTCAAAGGGAGACGAGGCAGCTTACAGAGAGGAGGTCCTGAAGTTGGCAGCCTGGTGTTCAAAGAACAATCTAGCTCTGAACACCAAGAAAACCAAGGAGATCATAGTCGACTTCAGAAGGCACAGCACTGACTTAGCCCCCCTCTACATCAATGGCGAGTGTGTGGAGAGGGTCCACACCTTCCAGTTTCTCAGCATCCTTATCTCTGCTGACATCTCCTGGACAGACAACATCACAGCAGTTACCAAGCAGGCTCATTAGCGGTTACACTTCCTCAGGGTCCTCAGAAAGCACAACCTGGACTCCAACCTGCTACTGACCTTCTACCGCTGGTCCATCGAGAGCCTGCTGACGTACTGTATCACAGTATGGTATCACAGTGTGGTACGGCAGCTGCACCATGGCAGACAGGGAGAGGCTTCAGAGAGTAGTAAAGGCAGCACAGAAGATCATCGGCTGCCCTCTTCCCTCCCTGATGGATAGTTACACCTCCCGCTGCCTCAGCAGAGCAAAAAACATCATCAAGGACAGCTCCCACCCTGGCTCTGATCTGTTTGACCTGTTGCCCTCAGGGAGGCGCTACAGGTGCATCACAGCAAGGACAAACAGACTCAGGAACAGTTTTTCCCCAAAAGCCATAACCACTGTAAACTCACACATGCACTGACTACATAGTCTAACCCCCCCAACCCCTGGACTTCCTTCTATCCATCAACTGCAATATCCAATATCTAAATGGTATTGATAATAACTGTGCAATATCTGTATACTGTACAATATCATTGCTCTGTGTCCAACATCCACTACTCACTATATAAAAAAACCCTATTTAGTTATTTTTTCTTTCCATATGTATATAGTGCCACAGAACTTTTTGCACTATTTGTTTATTGTTTGTTGTGCGTTCTGCTTACATGTTTGCACTGGAGGAGGTGCTTTTAATCTCATTGTACATGTGTATAGTGACAATAAAAGGCATTCTATTCTATTATATTCTATTTGCACCCAGGTGTCAGTAGCCAACAATGTTAATGCACCCAGTGTGGCTAGCCCGAGTATATATAGCAGGGAGATGCTATTTGCACCCAGGTGTCAGTAACCAGCAATTATTCACAGAGTACATCATGAATTACTATGTGCTGATTTCTCCTAACATGTCTGTGAGAACCGCGGTTCATTTTGACCAATCAGTTGGGGTGATGCGACCAGTCACACTTTATGCTAGTAGGGAGGTGAGGTATGGGCTGGGTGTGGCTCGGATACTTTACAATGGCAAAAAGTCTCTTCATAGTATCTTCAGGTATAGCTTGGTTCTTGTTAGCAATGGAAAAGTGCCAGTAGGTGTGCAAACACCAAGAGAAAGAGGGAAGCAGATTCCACTAAGACTTTCTGGCTAATGCTATTGAATCCACAGTTTTTTTTTTTAATCGCACTTCCCGGAAAATCTAAAATTCTCCCCCATGAGCTGAACATAAGAGAGGGATTCTGCCTCAATGGAGAAATGAATTTCAATACGTGTACCTGGAGCTAACGCTGGTTAGCAAGATTACCATGTGCCTTCGACTAGCTAACAATTTCTAGAGCAAAGATATATTTTGTGTTTAATGTATCCTACCTTTTTATATTTATATCCTACTTTGGTGCCTTTGGCCATTGAACTGATGTGTAACCATGCATGCAACACACTGATAATGTTTTTTGTGGAAGCAGGGGGCGGGGAGTGAGGAGGCTGGATGTAGGTAGCCAAGTAGGTGCCATTGACTGTTTTCAACTGGGTCCAAATTGACACTTCATGAAGTTGATCGCATCTTAAGTGAATTCTGTTCTACTTTATCATGATAACCACAACCCTAGACCATCCAAGCCTGAAAGGGGAAGCCTTGTTGATCATGTGATCAACAGCAGAACAGGCAATCTAAAGGAGGGTGGTGGGTGACTAACTGCTTCGCACTGTTGCCTCACGCCTCTAGGGTTTTGAATCCTGACTTTAGGTACTACGGTTTCCTCCCACAGTTTCTAAACTGCTCCTAGAGACAGAGTTTGTGTATGTGCCTTGTGATGGACCGGCATCCCATCCAGGATGTATCCCATCCTTAGGCCTTATGCTGCCTGGGATAGGCTCTAGGTTCCCTGACCAGGATCAGAAATTTGGAAGATTGGATTGGATAGGATTCCATGTATTTCATTCATCTCAGGGGAAGTTGACAATTCAATTCAACAATTCAAAAGAAATGAGATTATTGCTTGCAGTGAAATTCAATAGTAAAAATACAGCAACACGTCATCCTTACAGTTTCCTGCTGCCTACCATTAAATTAAGTAACTTCCTCAAATAAAGATTAGTGTTTCTTAAAGCCAAGGGTGCCTCGCTGATTGAAAAGCCTGGTGTGTATGAAGGATGTGAATGTGTGATCTTTAGGAGATTGTTTACACAGTTTATTTTAGTTTAATCCTGATTAGGGGGGTGAAAAATATCACTTGTGACTTTCAACACAATCTCTGACTCTGAGCAACTGACATTTGCAAACCGTCATTCCATCGGCATCATCTTCTTCAGAATAAGGTAAACAATAACTGTTATATGCTCAAGGTGATTTGCAGAGTAATATTCTTATTTGGTGTTCACTTGATGTTGATTCCAGAAAACCATATAGGTGGGATAATCTAGAATGTTCTGTCTTCTGTCAGGTTCTTCAGGTACCCAGTGGCATGTTCATTGTTGTGCTTTTGCAGAATAATAATGACAGAATTTGTCCCTTTGATGATGTAATGAGTTAGGTTGGGGTCCATGTGCAAGATCCATGTCTATTTATTAATAACAACAGAGAAAGAACCAAATCCAAATGTACAAAGAAACATAAAAAAAAGTATGCAGAAACTCACAACATGAGCACTGAATATTGGCCATATTTAAGACATACAGTAATAATTAACAGGTGAGATTAATTAACCAGTTCTCTGGAGTCAGTAAGACTACATTTTGGATCTGGAGGTTGATGGATTGTCAGACGTGACAGAGGAACTAGACCAGGCTCTGCCAGGATGTTTGAATTGTATTTATATTAATGTTTTTAATGTTTAAAATGAAGGCATGGAGTGTCTGTTTTTGTCCTGTATGGAAACATGTGCAGCTTGATGACTATCTGTAGGATAAGTACACACACAATGTTTCAGTCAGAAATTCCCCTCTTCTGTGTAACATGTCTTTTATTGTGCTCTGCAAACTTCCTCTCTCCAAAATCCTAGTAGTATAAATCTATAAGAACACAGTCTTTCTAACTATACACTATATTGCCAAAAGTATTGGGACACCTGCCTTTACACACACATGAACTTTAATGACATCCCATTCTTAATACATAGGCTTTAATATGGAGTTGGCCCACGCTTTGCAGCTATAACAGCTTCAACTCTTCTGGGAAGGCTGTCCACGAGGTTTAGGAGTGTGTTTATGGAAATTTTCGACCATTCTTCCAGTATAACAGGGCTGTTCAAATCATGGTCCTCAAGGTCTGAGCCCTGCTGATTTTCCAGCCTTCCTTTACCTGTGAGCCAGGTGTGAAGCCTCTGGCCAATCAGAATCAGTCATTATTAAACAAACTACTTGGGAGAACTGAAAACACGGCCCAGATTTGGAATCAAGGTCCAGATTTGAAGAACCCTGCAGTATAGCATTTGTCAGGTCAGGCACTGATGTTGAACGAGAAGGCCTGGCTTGCAGTTTCCACTCTAATTCATCCCAAAGGTGTTCTGTCGGGTTGAGGTCAGGGGTCTGTGCAGGCCAGTCAAGTTCCTTCACACCAGATTCACTCATCCATGTCCTTATGGACCTTGCTTTGTGCACTGGTGCACAGTCATGTTGGAACAGGAAGGGGCCATCCCCAAACTGTTCCCACAAGGTTGGGAGCATGAAATTGTCCCTTTCACTGGAACAAAGGGGAAAACTACCCCACACCATAATCCCCCATCCACCAAACTTTACACTTGGCACAATACAATCAGGCAAGTACTGTTACCCTGGCAACCGCCAAACCCAGACTCATCCATCGAATTACCAGACAGAGAAGCGTGATTCGTCACTCCAGAGAACACGTCTCCACTGCTCTAGGGTCCAGTGGCAGCGTGCTTTACACCACTGCATCCGACACTTTGCATTGCAGTTGGTGATATAAGGCTTGCATGCAGCTGCTCAGCCATGGAAACGCATTCCATGATGTTCTCTATGCACTGTTCTTGAGCTAATCTGACGGCCACATGCCGTTTGGAGGTCTGTAGCTACTGACTCTGCAGACAGTTGGTGACTTCTGCACACTGTGCGCCTCAGCATGCGTTGTCCCCGCTCTGTGATTTTACGTGGCCTACCATTTTGTGGCTGAGTTGCTGTTGTTCCCAATTGCTTCCACTTTGTTATAATACCACTAACAGTTGACCATGGAATATTTACCAACAAGGAAATTTCACAAATGGACTTTTTGCACAAGTGGCATCCGATCACGGTACCACACTTGAATTCACTGAACTCCTCAGAGCGAACCATTGTTTCGCAAATGTTTGTAGAAGCAGTATGCATGCCTAGGTGCTTGATTTTATACATCTGTGGCTATGGAGGGGTGTCCCAATGCTTTTGGCAATATAGTGTATATTGTCTAGTAGAATATTTATGCACTGGGCATTTAGTTTGCTCATACACCCCTTTCTGCATTTTATAACAAAACCACAGATCGTGCGAGTCTGAAAGGGGAAGCCTTGTCGATCATGTGATCACGTTCAACGCTGCTTCTGAGAAGAAAGTATTCAACTCCCTTTACATACAGAAACAAAGTCGTCTCGCGTCTCTCTTCTTTTTGAAAAAATGAAACATAAAAAACAACTGGCAACACTGAACAGGCAGTTATCAATGCAACTTAACAAATGTGCACAAATCACATTTGAGCCATACAGCTGAGTGTGGGGTGTAGCATCAGAGTGCAGAGTGAATGCTGAGTGGGATGGGCTCCCGGCCCCCTGACCAGATTAGATTATTGCTTGCAGTGAAACTCAATATTAAAAATGAAGCAACAAATTATACTTACAATTTCTGGCTGCTTAACATTAAATTACTTCCTCAAAATTATGATGGGTGTTACTTAACACAACTGGCTGCTCTAAAGCTAAATGTAATTTTTTACAGAGTTTGTTCAAGTTGTGTATTGATTTTCACGCTGCAGAGTTTGCTCTTTTCGGTCAGGCTCTGAGTAATTGACATTTACATGTTCATTTTCATTCTTATTTGGCGTCCACTTGATGCTGACTCCTGGAGACCATATAGCTGGGATTAATCTAGAATGTTCTGTCTGGTATTTCAGGTACCCAGTGGCATGTTTTTTGCTCTAATTTTTCAATTTACTAATGAGTGAATTTGACCCTTTACATATCTGAGGAACTAAACCAGGCTTCGCCAGGATTATTGGATTGTATCTATATTAATGTTTTAATGCTTAGAACACTCTAAAAAAGATGGTGGGTTTGTTTTTCCTTTGACCACGAGCACCACACAAGCCTTGCCGATTTGGAGACGCTCTGACCCAGTCTCCTGACCATAATGATTTGGCCCTTGTCAAAGTCACTCAGATCTTTATCCCTGTCATTTTCTTCTGCTTTCAACATGTCACCTATGAGTACTGAATGGTACCTTACCATCTAATACATCCCAGACCTTGACATGCAACATTATTATAAGATAATGCGCCTTGGGGTGACTCTGTGTTGATAGACGCTATATACAAATAAATACAGTAATAGTTAACAGGGGAGATTAACCAGTTCTCTGGAATCTGTGGACTGGATTCTGGATCTGAAGGTTGATGGATTGTTAAATGTGACAGAGGAACTAAATCAGGCTCTGCCAGGATGTTTGATTTGTATTTATATGAATGTTTTTGATGTTTAAGATGAAGGTGTGGCGGAGTGGTCTGCAATACCCTACCCAATGGATAGCCCACTACACCACCCCGGGGAAGTTTCACCCAGGGAAAATGCTATGATGTTACCCAAAATCTCATATGAATAGTAACCAAGCACACAGGTTCAGTCAACCAAAGGGGTCTGAATTGATACAATTATTTTATTACATTTCAAGGAGAATAGTAATTCTATGCTAAACACAATATATAGGAAACATCAAGCCGATTCACTAATGTTGCAGACTAAGCAAGGTAAGGGGCATGGACTGACAGATGGACAAGGGACTCACCACAGGCGGGACCTCCGTGAGCACTCTGGTGATCACACACACACAGACAAGCACACGCGTGCTCAGTGGGCTAATGCCGGTGATCTGCACTGCACACATTACAAGTGAAATTCACCACCACCAGGTTTATTCTTTACTTAATATGTATTGTTTTTCCTTTGGTCTTTCATTAAAAGTATGATTACGGAAAAGGACCAGGTGTATTTTATAATAAATACATAAATGAAATAAAATAATACAACAAGAAACCATTAGTGCATCTTGAGCAAATACCTGTGTCAATAACGTGAATCGTGCTTCCACACATTTATAAAAAGCGCTGCCTAAATACCATTAAATAATGTGCCACTGACTTTAGACATGGTTTCTATTAGTCAAAAGCACAATGTCATTTCTCTGCCTTTAAAATAGCAAAGCCCCGAAAATGTGCCCGGCTGCGACTCATTTAAAAGACACTCCTACGAGCAGAAAGTGGGCGCAAAATCATTTGCTATTTTGATGATGTGCGCATGGTGTGAAAATGAGCAATACTCTGGTACAAAACTAGCAAAACCTCTTTTTTATGTTACGCTTAGCGCCAATGTAAAATAGATCCCGTTGTGTTTTATCGATCTACGAATAAACTTTATCTACTGGATTATTCATGCTGGGCATTTAAAAGTAAGAAAATTAGATTATGTAGATACTGTATGTATACTGTATACATGTTGTTTATACTGATAGCACATAACTGCTGTCAGAAGGGTAACTTATTCCTAAATGGCTGTTTCCTTCCTGGATTTACACGCTGGTCCCGCTGGCCCTTCTCTCTCTTTCCCTACACTAACATTTTTCCATTACATGATATATGAATTTTGAACCCCTGAATTTGAAGAATTCTGCTTTTGGCAGGTCAGTGTATACATATAAGTGTTTACCAGCATCAAAGCTTCTCTCAGATGAGAGTCATGACTGAGAGATTCATTCTCATTGGCTGCCTGCTGCAAGGTGAGACATGGCCGTCGTACATTTGGCTCTTTTCCTATTACATTTCCTCTGTGTACGACACTTAATAAATTCAGGTTAATTTAATATATTGCATTTCAGAACTTATGCCATTAATGTAATATACTGACATATTTGTTGTAGTGTAAATGTACAGCAGTGTTTCTTGGTATGATTATAGGGGCTCTGTGCAGTACCTGGTCAGCCTCGATGCCTCAGAACATACAAGCTCTGCATGGATCCTGTGTGCTGATTCCCTGCACATTCCAGATTCCATCTGACTATGATCAATATCTGAAAGATCCAGTCGCAATGTGGAGGAAAACTGAAAATAATGGAAATATTGTGTTTTCATCTAATGAAAAACTTAAAAATGGCATCCAAGGAGAGATGATCGGAAATTTATCTGAGAAGAACTGCACCACAGTCCTGTATAATATTACGAAGGACTGGACTGATCATTATTTCCTTAGGACTGAAGGCATCGGTGCACTTAAGTATAATTATGATGACAATGTCAGCATTGATGTCAAAGGTATCTGTCTTTCTATCAGCTGCTATTGTCCATTTAAAATTTATTGTGATAAGATTTATTAAAGTGTGATTTAAAATGGTTACCAGGTATAATTCATTTTCAATGAATTAAAAAATTTATGTACTTACATTTTAATTAGTGACTTTGTTTTCAGATTAATGTTGGAGTATAAATGAATATAAACGTAATCAATAAAAATATTTGCAATACCTGTTCAGAACTATGCATTTGATGTGCTGCTTGTCCCTAACCCCAGGATGCCCCCCCCCCCCAGGTGATATGAATCATGTGACTCTTTGTCTCTGTGTCTTCCAGACTCCCCACCCAGCCCCCAGGTCACCATAAGCAGGGACATGGTGAAGGAGGGGGACTCTGTGACTCTGAAGGAGGGGGACTCTGTGACTCTGAGGGAGGGGGACTCTGTGACTCTGACC
>JABJVO010000380.1:0-10357 GCA_026770805.1 Boulengeromyrus knoepffleri
GAGTTGGCTGCGGCTGTGCTGGTGGGTGGGGGAGGGAGGGGGGGGGGGGGGGGGGGGGGGGGGGGGGGGGGGGGGGGGGGGCTACTGTGTGCCTGTGTGCGTCAGCTGTCGGGGATTTTAGGGGAGATTTACCTGACAGACTTTGCACTCGGATTCTGTCAGCCGTTAATTGAAAGGTTTTAAATAGACTCACAGGCCAAGAAAGTGCGCAAGAAACCCGAAGTAAACACTGTTATGCTACAAATGCTTGTTTTAGAGTTGTGTTCCTTTATTCATAGAGGGATGTGTTTAGTCCTTCCAAAGCCATGATGTGCATCAGCCTGTAATGCTGTACAGATTTGCACGGCATCTTTGCAACTGTGGGTGCTGGATCCGTGTTTTTTTAAGTGAAGGAGAGGAGAGGAGATGGTGACGTGACCAATGAGAGCTGGGGGGGGGGTCATCTCAGCATTAACATTCCAGGTCCTGGCAGGTGATTCCAGGTCCTGGCAGGTCAGTCGTCACGTTTGTCACAAAACATCCAATAATGACCAGTGGCACTGGGAGCTGGGTAATATCATCAGCTGCGTGTTTCTGCAGTCAGCCAGGATGCGCTGGATCACAGGCCGCCGGCGTGTTTTTGGGGTGAGTGACAGACACGAGGGATGCAGCGATGTCCACTGATACACCGCGATATGTGAAAACTGCACGAATCGCAGAAATCGGAAGAATGTGAAATAAACACCTTCGGTTTACCTCCGCAGCAGGGGGTTATAAGCCAATAGAGTGATTCATGATATTGGATTTAAACACTGAAACATTTTAGCCCATGACAAGTGTCCTTACAGCAAATCCAACGTCAGTTCATTCCCCCGGAAACAGCATGATCTCTACCCCTCCAAGTAAAATGGACAGGGTCTGTGAGCATGAATTACATTTATTACCACCGTTTTGTTCAATAATCAAGGCTGTGGCCACTTTTAAATGTGGTCTTAAGTCAAGTGGATCCATTTGGAATTAATATATCAAAGAATTTCTCCTGAGGTTACGTATACTGTGCATGGGTTGTAAATAGCACATTAAGTATGTGAGTGTGTGTGTGTGTGTGTATATATATATATATATATCGTTTCCATAACAACTCTCCCCCCACCAGTTCAGGGTGATGGGTGACCCTGCAACATGACCCAGGAAGCCTGGAGCATGGCAGAGAGCTCCCTCCTGAGGTTTCAGTCCACAAGCTGAATCACCTAGACACAGCGTGGGAGGAAACATGTATGAACCCCACAACCACCTGGGGTGGGATCTGAACCCACAACCCCAGCGGCGTCCGACCACAGTGCTGCTCAGTGAGACGCCTCACAGTAAGCACCCGTTTATGTATTTTACAGAGCGGCACAAGATAGGTCAGATAAAGCGCTTTAATGTGGGTGATTCAGTAATTGGCAGTGTTGGCAGGCGAATGCAGTTTTAATGTCACAGGATATTGTTCAAGGGATTTAGTTATCTTAGAGAACACACAGAACTGGCTGCAAAGATCACAACACGAAAATGGCCAGAACTTGCCCAGTACTGCCGGGGGTTCTTCACCACGCAGTGAAGAATGACCTGGCGCCATCATTCTCAGATTAAAAGATCTGACAGTATTACATTAAAATCCCTTTTAAAGCTTGTTTAGTTACACCGAATGTTCCTAAATGTATTATGAAACCTGCAGGGTTAGTGGTTTACATGCCTCCCATAAAAACTAAATGCATGAATGAACCGTAATTGATATTATCGCCCAAGGTCTACATCATGTAGGCAGCAAGATGCCAGAAGAACAATCTGCACAGCGTGCCACAGCAAATACACACAAAAAATAAAGTCTACATTATGTAGAACAAAAAATGCCTTCTAATCTAATTTTGTGGTCTTGGAAAATCAAGGGTTTAATCAATTCAAGCACTGATTCAAATGCTCGAGGTTTTAGGGTTGCTTTGAAACGCTGCAGGACAGTGAATTTGAGGAGAGCAGCTGATTCGGTGTTTGTCTGTGTCGTGCAGAAATACCGAGCTTGATCCCGAACAGGCTGCGTCGCTCATGACCGTGTTAAGCTGAGAGAAGTTTGGTGTTGTTCTTGTCTTACAGGGCCACAGGTGCAGCCTCTATGGACGAAGAGGAGCCAGAGACGCCGGGATGGAAAGATACCACTTTGTTTTAAACGATACCTTTTGTTGTGTTGCTGCACTGAGGCCCCAATCGCTTAATACAGGCCCATTCATTTTTCCTCAGTGTTTTTTCTATAAACACAAAAAGCCAGTCTTGTGAAATGGAAACCTTCCCTCTGGCCGCATGCTCTATTTGTGTGGGGTTAGTGTTTCATGAACTGGCTGGTTTGTGGGTTTGGGGGGCAGGAGCCTCGCTGGGGTCACAGGCGCCTGCAAGCCGGAGCTTCGGGCCGGGGCGCGGGGGCCTCGGTTGGGGGGGGGGGTGGGGGGGGGTGTCCCGCTTCCTGTTGTTAAAGGCACAAAGTGCCCAGTGCAGGCTGCTGCCTCTCATTCTGTAACTCTGCATGGATGGCTGACGGAGAAACTGCTGGGATAGAGAAAGAGGAATATCTTGCAGATGTTTTACAGTAACAAACAGCTGGTAGGGCCTCATTGTCCTCCTCAAGTTCAAAGTGTCTCTCCTGTATCCATCCATCAGCGGGTTTCTGCTGTAAAAGAAGGTGAAGCTCCCTCAGTGTCTCCTAGCCAGCCACACCTGCGAGTTTTTATTCCTTTAAATCAGAGCTAGTTAAGATTTTAACAACTCTGAGCTATTAGTTAAGTTCTCCCCAAACCAGCTTGATGGGCCGAATGGCCTCCTCTCGTTTGTAAATTTCTTATGTTCTTATGCATGTTCTTATACACTCCCCTGTGTTTGTGTCTGCCATTTTGTTCTGCGAGGGCAGCCATATTGGTCTGAATCACAGCGGAGAGCAGGAGGGGCTTAGCAAGAAGGGACACTCCAAATTAACACTGTGACACCCCACACTGAACAAGAGAGACACTGAGGTATGGGGTGGGGGTGGGGGCTGCGGACAGCAGCTGAGGGGCCAACAGTTCAGCGAGGCACAAATGAGAAGACGTGTGCCAACAGATTGGCCCCTGTATCTCCATGTGAGATTTAAATGTTTAAACAAGCACACTGGACACGGACTGGCTAGCATATGACCGACAGGGCACAGACTGGCTAGCATATGACTGACAGGGCACAGACTGGCTAGCGTATGACCGACAGGGCACTGACTGGCTAGCATAAGACTGACAGGGCACAGATTGGCTAGCGTGTGATCGACAGGACACAGACTGGCTAGCATATGACAGACAGGACACAGACCGGCTAGCGTGTGATCGACAGGACACAGACTGGCTAGCATATGACAGACAGGGCACAGACCGGCTAGCGTGTGACTGACAGGGCACAGACCGGTTAGAATATGACAGACAGGGCACAGACAGGCTAGCATGTGATCGACAGAGCATAGACCGGCTAGCGTGTGACCGACAGGGCATAGACCAGCTATCATGTAGTGGACAGGGCACAGACCAGCAACTGTATCACTGAGAGGGCACGGACCGGCTAGCGTATGACTGACAGGATACAGACCGGCTAGTGTGTGACAGACAGGACAGTAGCAGGACACAGACTGGATAGCATGTCACTGATAGGGTATAAGGCCCACTGTCAGTCTAAGATAAGGAATCACCCAAACAGCCCAAACATATCAAATGTGTTCTGGAGGAAAGAGAGATGCCCCAGCTTTGGAGAGAGTGACCGTTATGGAGCCAGAAGCCACTTTATAGGTTTCGCATTTTATAGGGAAACACACTCACAGCCAAAGCATTTTTAACGGCTGCTGAAGGGACTTCCCTGTCCAAAACAGCAGCCTTCCAGGGTAAGAGTTTATTTGATCTATATGTTTTTTTCTTTGTTCTTGAAAATAACAGAATTTAAAATCTTGAAATACATTACATGAATTATTCCTTAAATTCTAAAGGAGGGGAAAGTAATTAAAAGTGAAAAATCAAAAGTAAAAATTATTGTAAGAAAAACAGCAAAAATACGAGAATATAATTGTTCAAATCTGCAATATTTTGTAAAGCTAAGAGGACGATGACAGTATCGTCATGGTGCATTAAAAGGCCTGATTTAGTAGAGACAGTAAAAGGATATTTAGTTCTTGACAATATTTGAGAAATTAGAAATTTGGAGCAATTAATTTCAGATATTTAATACAGGTCAGGGTCAGCACCGGTCCACCCCCGTCCTCCACCTCCTGCTTTCGGGCAGGACCTTTCCCCTCCATCTTGTGTGTCACTTTGCTCTCTGGCTGCTGCGTGGCTCAGGTTGAGCGTGTGACTCAGAGTCTGTACCCTCCTCTTGTGGTTTTGAGGCTGGCCTGAGACCAGTCTCACCTGTTCTATGTTTATTTGCTTTCCTAGTGACTTGGTGTATTTTCCTATTGTTATGTTTTCCACATTTGCTATGTTTTACTATTTCTGTGTATTATTATGGTCCTAGTCTCTCTGTTACCATACAGGTCTCTCTTCCACCTGTTTCTTGTTGTTCCAACACTTCCCTGGACTGGGTATAATTGATTATGAGTTACACATATCCCTTGTTTTTCCTGGTTCCTCTGTTCTCTTGTCTGTCATTGTTCATTGCCATGTTACTGTGAGTTCGGAGTGTTCTTTGCGTCATATTATGGTTTCTTGGTTGGCTCTTATTTTTTCCTGTTCGTTTTTTACCCTTCGTGGTCCCTTTCATTCGCCTTTTCTTAGTGCGTTCTGTTTAACTGAATAAACCCTTGTTTGTCCTGGAACTGCGAGTGGAATGTCACCTTTTTCTCGCCTTCGCTATGCCGCGCCGTGACAATATGTGGCTTATTTCAAGTTAAATCCAGTTTTGTTATGCATTACGAAACCTCTAGTGAAGTATGAATGCATAGTCTACGAGGTTTGGAAAAAAAAAGTGTATATGCATGAAGATTGGGGGCTAAATGTTATAATTCCGCCTATTCAAGGCGTTAGAGATAAAGTTAATCCTCGCTAGATGCGATCCCCAAGCACAGGAAGCTGTGCGTGGGGAAATGCTAGCACTGAAACAGCGTGGGTAAATGTTATCGCAAGACTTCAAAGCAAAGTGCAGAGAATAACGAGACCGGCTCTTTGTATACTCAGACGTTTTCTGTAACCGAGACTTGCCCGTTATTAGACGATCAGACTGTGCACAAACGGTTGTGTCGGTGTTTACTGCAGGTGGTTTAAGTACGATGCTGATCATAACAGGGGAGCTACAGTAAGTGACTGACGAATGAGGCGAGAAGCGAAACAGCCGCCCCCGGCGATGGCGGCCGGACGGCTGCACGCGCACATGGTCACTGTCACCGTGTGTCATCGTCCGACATGCAGGGTCTTGTTTAGCAAGTGATTTGAACCCAAGATAGCACGACGTTATTGTTTCAACGTTGAATTATAGTTAAATGCGTTGAATTATGGTCAGTATTAAATTATCAACGTTGAAACTGAATTGATTTTTGGTCAGATTTTCAATATTGAAACATTGATGGTGGCAAAACCTTGATTCAATGTTGATATAAAGTGAGAGATTGAAGATCAACGTTGTTTCAACCTTTTTTTCTGATATGTAATCAATGTAATTTCGACATATGTGTGCTATCTGGGAAACCACTACAGTAAAACATAGGCCTAGTTTAAAACATTAATGGGTGAAAATAGTAATGGATTATTGAATCAGTAATCGTGCTGGTTTCTGGGCTTTTCATTAGAAATCCGCACAATTTGGAAAACACCGCAGAACAGATTGTCTGCATTTCTCATACATACCGGGGCAAATAACGTAAAATGGGGAAACATTACCAGGCTGTTTAAGTTTATTCCGTTCTTACCGTACTACGTTTCCTGGTTACTTATTTTGCCCGTTTTCAAACCTCGGTGGTAAGTGCAGCGTCAGTAAATTTTTAACAGACCTACAATACAATTTAGAAATCGACTGTATAAGTTTCAGTTGTAAAGCAGCATTACGATCAAATAGGCTACTATAATTTGCACCATTCAAAACAGAAACTTGCCTTTATTTGGTGATATTTAAATGTCCTGGCAACAATGCATAGATAAAACAGATATGCATGTTAGTGTTTTGAGCTTAATTTCAAATAAGGGCTTTATTTTCACAGGTGTACACAAAGGTATTTTTAGTCAAAGAAAATGAAACGGTTTGAGACCGGTTTTCTGCACAATATCTTGTTTGCCATCTTACAAACACCCCATTTCTGCTTCTTTTCCTCACTATCTTTATCATACCTCCTCCACACCCAGTCTCGTTTATCTTTACTAGCACTTGCATTCGACAGATATCTAACGATCTCATGACACCGTGGCGTTGTGGGATCATCCAAATTGGGCTAACTGTTACTTACATCATGAAGTTAGCACACATGACAGCTACATTATCCTAGTTCATATAACCAGCCGCGGTGTTTTCCCACAACCGAAACTTTGCATTTGCCTCCCCCAAGGTTTGGCCCCCCTGTTGGTCACAAACAGTCACTACACTAAATATAAAATAGACACGTTCTTTATTTAGAAGATGGTGAACCAGCATGTTTTGCTGAATAGCTGGATAGCTGCGATCTTCTGGCTCTCCTGGCTACCTTTTCAGTTCGTTTTGGAAACATCTGAGCCGGGGTTGTGGTTGAATGTACATTTTGGCTGCCAATTCACATTTAAGAACTACTGTTGTGTTTGGAACGTTTTATAAATTACTGAAGAATCTCAATAGAGCCAGAGGGTTTTACCGTGTAAGACCAGATCTTTCACTTCCCCATTTTCACATAATCAGATGTCTGACTTGAGACATTGCCCAGAATAAAGGCATCCAGGGGTACATCCTGTTTCTCATATGTAAGGGATTTCCAGAGTCTCTTTGATGTTTAATAATGTCCGTGATACTGTTGCCGAAAATGTCGCAAACTATGCAAGTGTCACACTGATACAACCTTCTGTTCCTGTTAAAATAAAAAAACCTAAAGAAGCCCACTAGACTGAAAGACATCTGCCTATGTGGTTGTTCTTCCTGGAAAACACCAGCATGTGTGTCAGCCTGTCTGCACCTACAGGGAATTCCATGGAAGTCATGCCAGGTGCACATGCAGGTCTGGCTGAGACACCACCGATTCTGTCGTAAATCTGCCTGCCACTTTGCTCCGACGGCTACAGATTCTCCAGGCCTGTCTTCATCTCAGGAGCCTATACCAGTGTACTTTATGCTGCAGTACGTTATGCTGCATCTATGCCTTACAGTCCATGGCTTCCATAGGCTCCCTGCCCAAATGTGGATTATCAGAGGCTTCAGAGCCCTGCCGAGGTCCATGTTCAGCAGGGACGAGATCAAGCAGGAGAAAACCTGGTCACTTAGAAATGTTTTCCATGAAAACATGCATGAAATGAGTTTGCATAGGAAATACAGCTACATAAACAGGATATAGTCAATGGCAAAGTTAGAAATAATCATTTTATTTATCAAACATTCAGGCCCAGCCGTTCAGGGTTCACGGCGAGTGATACAGTACGATAAAACAATAATGCCTGACAGGTATGTGTGGAAAACTGGACAGGCTCTTTGTAGAAGGCTCAGCTTTCCTCCTGGCTGTCCTTGTATGAATGCCAGTCCTGCTCTGTGTTCCCCTTCTTGGTGACAGCCACAAAGTGTCGTCAGACCCACTGAGGATGACTGGTAGATACTGGGCGTTATTCTTGGGTTGCGATTTGTTGTTCTTCTGGAGGTGATATTTGAAGAGGATGCCCACTGCTAGGCAGAATTGTTCCCCATGGGTTGTCTTAGGCTGGTCCTCTGAAGCCTGGATCATTCTGCTGTGCCTTTTTGACCTGACACTCCACAGTCGTCCCATTGTTCTATGATCTTCATCCTTATAGGTAACAACAAACTGGCCCAATTTGTATGGGTGTGTCTGAAATCACATACTTACACAGTAGGTACTGAACTTTAGAGAACCCTACTGCTCAGCGGTGATGCAGTGCAGACTGTATGTGTGCATGAGAACAGTAAAAAAAAAAGTCAGCTTATGTAACTGGGTATTGTGTTTTGCTTAAATTTGTACTTGACAAAATTTTCTGAGCAAGCAATCTTGCTGCTCCGGAGATTTTGTGGGATTGCATAGCGTCCATTGGTTGCACACTTCAGAATTTCAAAGAATGTAGTATGTCATTTGGGTTACCATTCACCTGCAGTCTCATCCATACTGATGATTCAGAAATACTGCTCATGTCACATACTATATTTTGCCTACTACACAGGAAGCGAGTATGCAATTTCGTGACATACCCTATGATTGTGATTCCCTAAAGATCTGATCTTTGACTGGTTAACTGGGTAAACAGTTATTTACCCACGTGCTTCTACATACCCAACTGAATGAATCAATACAACCTATTTTCAAACCTGCAATGAAAAATTAAATTGGCAAATGGAACGTTTAGTTCAGGTCTAAAAAGTTGGTTCTGATAAAATCCAGTAAAATCTTTCAATTTCTGTGATTCTTCATGGGGTTTACAAAGCATCACAGGTTACATATACAGTAAATGCAAAAAGAAAATCCCAATGACATATTAATGGTCCTCTTGTCATTTGGATTTTGCTTTTACATGGATGTCAGGAAGCAGCAGATATGCAGTATGTATGTGAGGGATTCTGTCTCTATTTAGCAATACTGCCTTCAGTCCACAGTAACAGGTATAGCAGCATAAACACAGCGATACTGCCCCCTTCTGTTTGAAACTGAACAAAGACTTTGCCCTTGACATATCTATTTCCCCCTGAACTTAAGGTGAAGCAGACAGAAGTTGAATCAAAGAAATGTCATGTAACCTCTATGTCACGCCAGTGTGGTCTTGAATGAGGGGGGCTATGTTAGAAAGAGGAATATTGTGAGGAGAGAAAAATGGCCAGAAAATGGCAAGAAAGACAAGCAGCAAGGCTCTGAAGGCACGCAAAGACAAAAAGGAGGAAGGAGAGATGACCGCAACATCCTGTTAGTTTGATGAGGGGGTTGTGAAACAGCTGTTCTCTTATTTTAAGCACTGTAAAAAAAATGAGAACATAGTATGATTTATACAAACATTTGTATCAAGAGGTATGATTGTAGGGTTATCCTGTTAGCTGGCTTGTTGGGAGTATCTGACAGGAGCAACTCAAAGATGATGTTCACTAATATCACTGCTGGCTTCTCCTGTGAGGGCTGGCAAGCAAGAGAGTCCCAATCTGAAAGTGTGTGATGCAGGAAGATGCCGTTTAGGAGATGACATACGGTCCCCTTGCAAGGCAAGGTATCTGTTTTTCTTAACGTTTCTGTTTTTTTGAGACACACAAAGGTGTGATTTTATAGGATATATCTGGACCAAGTGGCAGTCGTCCATGCTGAATATGAGACGTGTTTTCACAACTGACTGAACAAAGGCACACAAGTCTGTCACACTGTGAAAGGCACTGATAAGATCTGCATGGACCCGTGGTTAAAGATTATAGATCGAGCAGCGCACTCACACACTGCCACACTCATTTCTAAATATATATCATGCCTGTTCCTTTTAAAACTGATTTTCCTACTTACATGCAGCTTGGTAACAAACAAGTATTCATACTAACCAATCATATTTGTCTGGGGTGACATCATGGATCACAATCAGCACAAGGGATCATCTCAAAACTATCTTTATTCAGCTATAATAAAATATAAACAAATGGGATGGGATTTACTTAAAACTTGACATGTGTATTTCATATAATCAAGGTACCAACATACGTGCAAAACATGACTGAAGCTTAATTTAAGGAAACATTCGAATCCTGTGCTTCGGATTTAATCTGTGTCTTACAGTAATATCATAGAACTGGGTCACAGCGTGGCTCAGCAGGCTAAGCCTCAGAGCTTGTGGTCAAACTGTTGCTGATCCAAGCCTAGCCTCAGCAGAGCAGTCTGTGGACCCGTGAGCCAGGCTCTTAACTCCCAGCCCCATGGGCGCCGCTGCAGGTGGCTGCCTTTCACTACCAAGCTCGCTCTCACCTACATGTGTGTCATGGAGTGAAAGATGGGATATGGGGAAAAGGGAATTTCCCCATGGAGATCAATAAAGCATTATCAATATTAAAACCTCCTCATTCTGAGTTGGATAATTATACTGTCATTCAGGGCTGTACAGAGACTCTTTGAGCAGCAGGTGCTCAGCGCCCCCCCCCCCCCCCCCCCCCCCCCCCCCCCCCGACCACCCCACCCCCCACCTACGCCCCCCCCACAAACAAAAGGTTTTAAAGA
>JABJVO010000381.1:1037-11586 GCA_026770805.1 Boulengeromyrus knoepffleri
TGAGGGTGGGGGGGCGATGGTTAATTAAACAACTCCAGGTTGGGGAGAAAATTTGGCGGTACAAGGGGGTGGCGCGAGCCCACCCGACCCCCCCCCCCCCCCCCCCTTAGGTTGACAAGTTCTAACACCAGCTGATTAGCAGTATAGCATATAAGAAAAACCACCCAAGTTACCCACTAGAACCGCGGAGCTCCTAGTCAGTGGCCCATGGTTTATTTGAGCTTGAGACCCCTGTTCTCTATGTATATAATGCATGTAAATCAAGCAACATCATAACAATTATTAGCCACAAGATAAACAAACACTATTCTCTTAATACTGATGTAATATGGCATCAGTTTGTAAAACTGTAAAGCAGTTAGAAGGTAAAAACATTTAATCAAACTGTTTTATTCAAGTATCACAAAATGTAACACACTGGACCAGAAATGTTCATAGCAGTGGCAGGCCTAGTAATTATTCTGATTTATTATGTTTTCGTCTTTGTCCTGCTAGAATCTCAGAGGTCTGATTACTGTGATCTCTGTAGTAATAACCAAGGTTCTTGTGTAAGGAAGAACCCGGACCGCTCACAGTGACCACGCCCCCTGGCCTGATCGAGCTCACCGGAGCTCTGACAGCGCTTGTGTTTTGAGATTGTAAGAAGGTGGACAATAAGCTGATGGGAAAAACTCCATGTCCTCACAAGACAAGGTAGAATGCCAAATAATTTATTTCCCCAAGAATCCCAAATCAATTGTCAGTCAGCGAGTTGCAAGCCGTATGACCCAGTGCTGTAGGTTACATCGGAGTACCAAGTGAAGGAAAAGGTACCAATTTTCTATACACTAGACAGGAATCTAATTCTATAGCTATTGTTAACGTTGGAAAAATTAGGTTCCTAGTCCAACAAATAATTATATAATCAAATGCATCTGGTAACTTATCATTACCTCCTCGTAAAAAAGGGGTAACAATTTGCTGCTTTATTCCAAGTTTAACTTGAACCTGGAGAAAGCAACATAATCCATGTTCACTGTGTAAATCAGCTCTGCCCTGGTGTGTCATGCACAGATGCAGATTCAGTTAGCAAGGCCACTGAAGATGAAAAATAATAATGTATATACTTGGGAAGCATTATGCCTCTATCCGTGCCCCCCCTCCCCCCAGCAGTTTGTATGGTAGGGACCACCTACTAGCATAGACTCAAACAGAGCAGCCCAGACTGGGCCATCCATCCACAAGGCCGTGCTGCACCCAGCCACAGTGACATGTGACCAGAAACAAGAAAATCTGAAAAACTAGCAATCTTCTCAAAATAAATGTGTAAAACTGCAATAAACACCAAAGTGGGCCAACAGTTATATATAACTATATATTAAATGTAATTGCAGATGGTTTGATCACACTGCACTCCTACAGTAGGGATCCTATATTAATAGTGATCAGTTATTTACATTTAGGTTATTACAGCTATTTTTTCAATTGTTTTTAATTAAAAATGGCTGTATTTATGTAAAGTAGTGGCATGATGGTGCAGTGGTTAGCACTGTTGTCAGTGTCTGAGTCTCTGCCATGGCTACATGTCTTTAGGGTTTGCATGTTCTCCCTGTGTCATTGGGGGGTTTCTCTGGATAGTCCAGCTTCCCCCTCACAGTCCTCAGGTGAACCTAAGGTGAATCGAAGTTACCAAACTGCCTGTGAGTGTGTCCTGTGATGAGTAGGTGTCCCATCCTGGGTTGTTCCCTCCCTTACGCCTGTAGCCTCTGGGATAACTTCACCACCCTGAACAGGACAAGTGGTTACAGAAAAAAAATAGATGGATGGATATATTTTTGCAAGAAACTGGACAAGAAAAGTGACAACAGGTAAAATAGAAAATATTACACTGTGAAATGGATGATACCTGTGTGTATTCAGTTAGACTGGTCTGATCTTCCCTGGGGAATTTTAGATTAACCCCCCTCAGTACCTGCAGTGAGTCCCAGCTGCAGCAGTGCAGTCACTGTGCAGTCTGACTGAGGGAGGTTTCTGTATGGCTCTGTATCACTATGTGAACACAGGACCACTATGGAAACTCTGACGGTAATAATCTCCTGCATCCTCAGCCTGGACTCCACTGATGGTCAGAGTGAAGTCAGTACTAGATCTGCTGCCACTGAATGAAGTATTTAAGTCCACGTCAGAGTTTGTTTCCCGAGTTCTGTCATTGTAGTGTCGTGCATGGTTATATTGTCGTGTAGCTCCGTGTTGTTGTTTTTTCCTTATGCCCTTACGTTTCCCCATTAAATCCTTTTATTTAACCCCGTTCCTGCCGTCCTTCGCCTGTTTCCCCGGTCTGTGTCCTCCAGCATTGCTAGATATATTAGGAGTTTAGGAGCTTCTCCAGGTTTCTGCTGGTATCAGGCCATGCGGGGGCCATGGCTATCAGTGTACACAGAGCTGCTGGTTTTACAGTTTATAGTGACTGTCTGTCCTGAGGAAACTGACAGCAACTCTGGTGTCTGAGTCACAGTGACTTGTCCTCTGGATTCTGAAAAGAAATAAGAAATATAAACAAAAACAAAAAACATAATGAACTGTTAAAATTAAGTCAGACAGGGAAGATTTGGATATCTATTTCAAATATTTAGCAAAATTCATCCAACAATATGTTGCTAAATTTTCAGGCTTGTTCTGTTTTATCGTGAGTGAGAGCAAGATGCTGAGGCTGATCAAAGTCATGTTTGTTTGGAGTCTGTTGTGATGAAGGGCAGCTGTCAGTCATGAAGTGTTAAACCTCCTGGAATATAAACTCTCCCAGAGCACTGAGGCATGAGCTGAAAAATCAAATTCTGACTGACATTATAAGGTTACATGAAACAATGTGCTGTTCAAAATCAGAGCCGTACAAAAACCTCCCTCAGTCAGACTGCACAGTGACTGCACTGCTGCAGCTGGGACTCACTGCAGGTGCCGAGGGGGAAGTTACACCAAAGCTCTATAATGTTGACTTTTTAGTAAGTGTAACAGGCTTAAAATACAACTATAAATCACATATAGCGGTAAAAAAATCAAGCAGATTGCCAGTTATTGTTAGAAAAGAAACCAACGATTTTTTTTTATTTTGTTTTTAGACTTAAACCCAAGATGGAGGATCAATACCATAGCCTACCCTACTCCTCCATTCTGTCCATCCATCCATTTTCCAACCACTTATCCATCTGGGTTGCGGGGGGTCCGAAGCCTATCCCGGAAGCTACGGCACGAGATGGGGAACAACCCAGGTCAGGGGGCCAGCCCATCACAGGACACACTCACACACCATTCACTCACACATGCACACCTATGGGCAATTTAGTAACTCCAATTAGCCTCAGCATGTCTTTAGACTGTGGGGGGAAACCAGAGTACCTGGAGGCAACCCCACGATGACATGGGGAGAAAATGCAAACTCCACATACATGTGACCCAGGCGGAGACTCGAACCCGGGTCCCAGAGGTGTGAGGCGACAGTGCTAACCACCTCCGTTCTGTCCATTTAAGTTTAAATTTTAGAACTTAACAGAACACAGTGTCTATTACATAAGGACACATTTTCATAAATGTGTCCTATTCCCAAATGTCCATCCATATATTATATCTGCTGATCCAGTGTAGGGTCACTGTGGCCTGGATCACTTCCCAGGAAGCAGAGGGAACTAGGCAGGAGACACTGTGTATAAGATGCCAGTCCATCACAGGGCACAAGGCCCTATTTTTTGTTTATTTCTTTACTAAGGTTGAAATGTATTTTTAAAATGATAATAGCTCTCTGCATATCTTATATAGAGCCCCTCTTTGTATTTGTTAGTGTAGATACTTTTTGTGCCTTGTATCCGGCTGTCACCTGTACCCCTACATGTGTCAATACTCGATCCTTGCCTGATCCTGATGTGTCTCAGCACTGTGTAATTACCCGCTGTGTGTGCCTTGCCATCCTTAGTGTACCTTCCCCGTGTTTCCCTGCCATTCATCATCTCACTGTGTTGTTGCTTGTGTGCAGCTGTTTTAAAGACTGATATAAAAAGGAACTTTGTGTCAATCCATCTCTCCTCCTACTCATTCGCTGCTGCTGCAATGCCTCAGTTTGCCCGGTGCCACAATAGTTTAAAAATGAATTGTGAAGATAAACATCTAGATGAAATGTCTTCATGTTTACAATAACAAAGAATTTGCAAGTGAACACAGGTACAGCTTATGACATACATGAATTAAAAATGATAAAAGAGTGATCAAAACAATGCTGATAAAAACGGTGACCTCATAGTGTGAGTGAGCACCAAGGTTTGCCTTCCCATCGCCACGGAAACAGATGCATCACATGTATTTGCATTAAAGACACACTTTGCATTGGCAGCACGTCCCTCAGTGACCTGTGGCAGCTTATAAACCTGTGAGATTAACACTGTGTTACTCACAGCCGTCCTTCAGAGCAACACAGTCCACAGGGACAATGACTTTAATCACCATCTTCATCTGGACGCTCACCCTCTGTATCCAAGGTCAGTCTGAATGCATCATCATCAATATTCAAACTGAAAATCAGGTTCCTTCATACAAACTAGAAGTCTGGTGCTGATAATATCATATCTGGTCAATATTTCAAATAATGTTTTTTTTTTGTTGTTGTTTAGAATCCAGAGGCCAGATTACTGTGACTCAGACACCTGCAGTAAAAACTGTTACTGTAGGAGAAACTGTGACCATGAGCTGTAGAACCAGCAGCCCTATAGCTTATGATGATGTGTCATGGTACCAACAGAGGACTGGAGAGCTGCTTAAACTCCTCATACATGATATCAGCTACCGTCAGTCTGGAACTCCAGAACGATTCACTGGAGGTGGATCTAACTATGGGTCTGACTTCACTCTGACCATCAGTGGAGTCCAGGTTGAAGATGCAGGAGATTATTACTGTCAGAGTTACCATAGTGGTCCTGTGTTCACACAGTGATACAGAGCCGTACAAAAACCTCCCTCAGTCAAACTGCACAGTGACTGCACTGCTGCAGCTGGGACTCACTGCAGGTGCTGAGGGGGAAGATAAAATAAACTCCCCCAAAGGAGATCAAATCAATATCTCAGACTGAATACACACAGGTATCTTAAGTTTCACTGTAAAATACAGTATAGTAAATACATAAAGCAGTAACATAGTCATTATCATTATGAAGTATTATGTACTGTACATAATTCTGTGTGCTATACTTTCATATTATTGGCAAGGCAGCATGTTTATACAAGCATCACCACAAACACGTGAGTAATGCACTGCGATACTAAAATAATTTGATGGCTAGGATGTCACTAGGCAGAATTTTTCAGCTTCATCACAGTATAATCTTACAGGATCCCTGTTGTGTATGCTGTCCATCACTGACTGACATGTTATGTGGCACATGACTTTATACGCATCGTTACTACTGTAGCAGTTGATGGGATTAAACCAACTGCAATGACATTTTAACGTTAATAATGTTGTTGCTAGTTTTTCATATATCATTTGAGTAGGACAGTGCTTTGAACATGACCTTTTTGTGCATGAATCCCTTTGGCCATCTGGCCTGTGGGCCTCTTACCAGAATAATGTTTTTAACACTTTATTGCTAGAGATTAATGCAGATTAAGATACCATCTTTTCCCATCCCAAATTAACAGGCCCCCTGTAATGACATGATGTAACATCACCTGATTCCCTGCTGATACACATAATTCATGCTCTTACTGCCCCCTGGACCCAGACTGACTGTCAATAACTGACCACAGTGAGTCTCTGCTCCCAGGGAAGAGCAAAACACCCAGTGTGTGACCTTGTGTGACCTTGTACTAAAAAGCTGATCCCAGACTGTAGCGGCCGCAGGGGTGTCAGCTCCTCACTGGCAGCCCCCAGTTAGTTAGAGAGCTTAGCTTAACAAAACACCATAGATTATATATAATATTAGTATAACTGACTTATAAAACTTTACTATATGATTAATACTAAATCCTCATCTGGGCAGACCCAGGTTTGCCAGGTCCAGACCCCGAGTCACCAGCATCTGACTCCGAGGAGGCCGCGTGGGCCGTGCATCATTCTCCTGTGTCTATGTCTCCAGTCCCAGACCTGAGTACCCCAGGCAGCCACACTGAGGTACAGCAAGCACCTGCCCAGCGTTTATAGTTGACCAGCAGCAGGATCCAGACCTGGTCTTGTCCTTCAGTGTCGCCGGGGGCACGGATGCCCTCAGCACCCTGCGTATCCAGTACAGGATCACAGTGAGCATGGAGCCTCTCAGGAAGCTCAGGGCCCTGGGCAGATACACCATGGATGGGATGCTGGTCCATCATAAGATTCACACTCACAGACTTTGGGCCATTTATATGCACCCATTCTAATCATCATCTCTCATTTGTATAAACTTTGTATTCATAGGACCTGAGTGCATAATGGCTCACTGCACCTTCACTCTATGGGCCTGATGGCCCAGGATGGTAATTTGCATAGAGGAGACACTTTGCATAAGCAGCACATGCTTCAGTGCCTTGATGGTGCTTATAATCCTGTTCATAACACTTCATGACTGACAGCTGTCTGTACTTCACAGCGACAGACACCCACACAGCTATGGCGTCTATCAGCATCTTCATTGTGGTCTTTGCCTTTTTCGCTCAAGGTAATATTCTGTACTTTCTGTAGGCAAATAATGGTAATTTTTCATATAGAAATTCAAAATTAATATGAAGGTTAATACAGTTACTCAGCTCACTGTTAAATACATTTATTCGTTTGTTGTTCTTAAATTATTTCAGTTCAACTCTTATATATAGTCTAATTTACAAAATTAAACATCCCAAAGCTCAGAATCAGGGTTGACTACAATTTCTCCTGCTGTTCTTTTTATACTAATATGTGCACATTGTGTTTGTATTTGCAGAAACTAGTGGCCAGATTACTGTGACTCAGATGCCAGCAGTAAAGGCTGTTGCTGTGGGAGAAACTGTGACCATGAGCTGTAAAACCAGCAGCCCTATATATTATGATAATATGTCATGGTACCGACAGCGAACTGGAGAGCCGCCTAAACTCCTCATATACGATATAAATAGTCGTGCATCTGGGACTTCGTCTCGATTCACTGGCAGTGGATCTAACTATGGGTCTGACTTCACTCTGACGATCAGTGGAGTCCAGGCAGAAGATGCAGGAGATTATTACTGTCAGAGTTTACACAACCCCAATAATAAATATGTGTTCACACAGCGATACAGAGCCGTACAAAAACCTCCCTCAGTCAGACTGCACAGTGACTGCTGCTGCAGCTGGGACTCCTGGCAGGTGTTGAGGGGGAAGTTAAACCAAATCTCTGTATAGTTCAGTATGTGTAGAAGGGTTAAAATAAGTTTATAAAATTTCATTTTCACCAAAGTTAAGTAAATCTCAGTATTTATATGTACACTTTTCACATTACTTATAAATACATCAATACAGCTATGTCATCAGCAATCATGCCCCTTCTGTTGTCCAGAGGGGAACCCTGTTTTCTAAGCTGGGAAAATCAAGCAGATTGCCAGTGACATTGTTACAAGAAACTGAAGGAGATATTTTGTTATTTCGTTTTTCACACTTTGCATTGGGAGCACGTCCTTCAGTGATAAAAGCTGTGAATCTGGAACGTCGTAATGATTCACTGGAGGTGGTTCTAACTACAGGTCGGACTTCACTCTGACCATCATTGGAGTCCAGGCTGAAGTTACAGGAGACTGTAGGGAGCCGCCCAGTGGCCCAACGATGGAATCCAATTGGACAGCCGAAGGCTCTGAATGTGTGTAAGTCCTTCTGAGCCCACCTGGACAGTTGCTTACCCTCTAAAGCAAAACCTAACCAAATCTGACTCCAATTTAATTAAAGGTTTATTTAGAATGTTTTAATCATGACATTTCTGTTATTCAGATTACTTCTGGGCGTACGTGCTCGTGTGCGAGGTGAAAATACGTGAATACATCATCTACGGGAGCAGCACTGTTCCACCTGAGCCTTTCCAGGTGAAGCAGGCGTGGAATGAGGAACAGGAACTTAATTATGCTTATGTGTTTTTTAAATTTTAATTACGCCTCTGCAGTTTGCAAAATATAAATAAAAGTGTTATCTTTGTTCAAACAAAACACAACCTACAGTTTTTAAGGTGCTTTAAAATGTTCAAAAAAAAGGGAAATAGGGCTGTTATTTTACTACATCTTACAATTTAGATTCCTCACAAGGCTACAGTGGATTCAGCTCTTCTGCCAGCTGATCACTCCTTGCCCGCGCTGTTGCCAGCATACACTCCTTTGTTGGCATCAGCAGATGCAGTTCAGCATCACGCCTTCTAAAGTCCTCTAATGTGTCCTCGTTTATGTCCAACAGACATCCATCAAGCACGGCAATGTTATGCAACATGCATCATGCTACAAAGAATACCACCACCTTCTGAGGGCTGTACTGTAATTTTCCACCTGACTTATCTAAATATCTGAAAGACATTTTCAGCAATCCAAATGTTCTTTCAGTTACAGCACATACTTAATTCTAATAATGAACTCAAAAAAGTGTTAATGATATGGTTTGTTCATTACTTAATATATATTTTATTCTTTTGGTGTTTCAATAAACAGTATGATTGTGTGAAAGAACCAGATGTACTCTATAATAAAACATATATAAATGAAACAAAATACAATAACAAATAACCATTAGCAGATCCCTAGCCGGCTACTTTGAGTAGTTGTTGAAAGCTGACCCTCCGGCTAGGATGTTGGACATCCCTGGGTCTACGGTTCTCAAAGCTGACCCTCCTATCAGCTGTGAACCACCCAGTCGCACTGAGACTGCACGGGTGGTGAATCAGCTGGGGGTAGGGAAGGCCGCAGGGATCTGTGGTATCTGGGGTGTACTTCTCCAGGCTGGTGGTAAGGTTGTCCTCCTGGAATTGCAGGCAATCTTTGCTTCCATTTGGGAGTCAGGCATCATCCCAACTGACTGGAAAACGGGACTTGTGGTCCCTATCTGGAAAGGGAAGGGTGATCGCCTGGATTGTGGCAACTACAGGGGGATGACACTGCTTTCAGTGCCGGGTAAGGTCCTTGCCAGGGTCATCCTTAACAGGATCCGTGAACACTTGCTTGTCGGTCAGCGAACCGAACACGGCATGCGCTGCACTTGCCACGGGGCTCAGTGCAAGAAGTAGGCGTGGTTTTCTAAACTCTGTTTTGTTGTTGTCCTGACCCGCGGTCAGTCACGACAATGTATAAAAGAAAAGCACTAGCACTAGCTCTGTTAGCACCAAAAAGAACAGGCTGTGGGTGCATGAGACCCTCATATCCAGAGAGCAGCTTGGGGAATTCAGGCTGGCAAAGGAGCTGAGGTAGCCTGGGGACTGGAGGGTCTATTCTGTGAGGATGGGGACATATTGGAGGAGGTGGCCTCTCCCTGACATAAGGCTCCAGGAAGCTCATGATTGTGAAGTACTTCCAGGTTATTTTCTGCTCTGCCCCTGCACCACTCTTCTTTTCTCTGACTTTCTTCCTTTCCTTTATATACCTATCCCTGAGATTTCTCCAGGTCTTTTTACATTCGTCCTCTATTAAAGTGGAGAAAGTATGTCGAGTTTAAAGATAAAAGGTAACACTTTATAATACTGTTCCGTAGTTAACAGGTAAATATGCAGGAACTAAGCAGCAACAAATGAGTACTGCTTCATTAACACCTAAATTAGTACTATTCACTACTAAGGAGTTATGCTTAATTACTCAATAGGTAATAGTGAATTAATTATTATAGTAGTATTATAAAGTGTTATATATAAAGTATTTATAACAGTATTATAAAGTGGTACCTTTTATCGTCTGCGCGGGTTTATACAATTGAGCGCGTAGTCCCAGAGTATTGCGCAATTGCGCGCACGGGGATTATAGGGATCATTGCCAACATCCCCTGAGGTGTAAAACCTCAAGGCTGCTGGCTGAGCCACTCAGACTCGTGCCACCAATACAGTACAGTATCGCTTCTATGCAAATTCTCTGTCTGGTTACAGGAGGTTCCTGTACATACAGTACGTGTTTCTCCTTATGCAGAAGGTGATGTGATCTCACGTGCCATTTGGGTATCCACTAATTCTAAAGCCTCGTGGTTTCTGTCATCTGGGTGGAAATTAACATATTATGTCTGCAACAGGATCGGTTTGAAGGAGATTTTGGAGAAATACTGGAAAGCCTAGAACTTGGCGTTTCTACGGCATTTAAGAGAATCACAGGCAGAAGTTGCTGTAATTTCTGCAAAGTAATACTGGTTTGAACAGTCGAAGTGTTATAAATTACTGTGATTCCTAAATTCATATAGAAAGAAACTTACGTACCAGGTGTATTTTATTAAATGTGGGCGTAAGGAGAGTATTAACCGTCCATTAATGTATAACTGCGAGGAGAAACGCGGCTGTAGCGCTGGGAGGTTTTTGTACGGCGTGTCAATCAGATTCAGTCACTGTGGTGGACTTTCGGCGGCGGGACCAGACTGGATGTTGGCAGTAAGTGCATG
>JABJVO010000382.1:0-11560 GCA_026770805.1 Boulengeromyrus knoepffleri
GGGGGGGGGGGGAAGGGGGGGGGGGACATTTGCAAAAATGTGTGAGTCACTGGCATGTTCACATAAGTAACTGTCTAAGGTTCTCATTCACTTTTCCATTCTACCTCAGTAATGGCCTGGTACTACTGTTACGTTACCTTACATGTTACTTTACCCTCCATCATCCATCCACGATCTCCTGGTGAGGGTCACTTCTAGCTATAGAGACTAGAGGTTTTCACACATTAGAATATCCACCGTTTCAAAGACTAAATTAACTACTTTCAATAAGAGCGAACAACAGAAGAGCCTCTCCAGCAAACCTTTGGGTCAATGGCGCTTAAGAACTAAGTTCTTGTGATGGCACTTCTGAACAGCTCACGGCAGGAGATGTACTGTCTGATTGGTTATCTGAGCTTTGTCTGTCACCATTCGCCATTCTTTGAGCCTATTGAAGTGGTAAGAGTAGTTAACATGCACTCATCAAGTCAGCCTAAGTAGCAGTACAAAAGGTTGTGTTGTGTCATGGTTGTGTCATGTTGTGTATCAGCTACCTGTCAGGTGCCCATGACTGGCCAATTGCTGGCTCAAGGGTGACATCGCTCCACCAATCAGCTTACATCTTACAGACATGGTGGCATGTAATTGGCTGGGCACAAGAAGGGAGCATATAATGTTGGCATTCGTAATACTTAGGAATCCTTATCAATAGGTTTTGCTAAGCAAAGATTTCTGTTTACAGCAGGTAAACATTTCTCCTTCTGTGTACAGTTCTGCCATTGAAATTTACAATGCCCATTGCCCTGTATCCTGCAAACTGAAATATCAATTCAAGCACGTATCCTTTTTCCCACTATCGGTCTTGTGTACTGACTAGCACAGTGTGGACATTGTTATATTGATCATAAATATCAATATATATTATTCATAAACTGGAAATATTCCCACATATAATCAAACCCTTTCTACTTAAGGATTAACCCCATTTTAGATTTCCTATAAAGCCATGCAACAAGCTCAATCAGATTGCATCCACTCTGGCTCCGTCACAGGTTTCCACACAGAATCAGACGCTCGCTAGCCATCGTTTAGCTACGTAACATGCAGCAGAACTCTAAAATTATGTCATTCCATTTGAATAGCCTACGAATGCAACGAGCATAGCAAGGAGCATCTTGAAGCACATAAACGCATCAAACAGTGGCTGATAGCCATTTGACCAAAAATCACTCGGCGAGGGGGGTCGGTGTTTCGTGTCAGTAAAAGGACGAGCAAGGTAACGCCCAATGAATGTCACCCTGATAAGGCTGTGCGGAGGACAATTTTAATTGAACGGCAACTCAAATTAAATGCGAGGGGCATAATTAAATGTAATTAAATCTATCGATGTCTAAAGGCCAGACAAGTGTGAAAAGAGCAAGGAGAATAATCATGTGGAAAAGTAGAAAACCTGCTTTGGATACTATGGGAACTTAAAGGCTCATTACTGCACTCAAGGTAACCGGCATTTATTTCATTTAATGTCATCTGAGTGCCGACCTTCTGCATTATACTCCTCTCCTAACGCGTTTACACAGGCTCCCACCAGGCATCAGCCCTACCGTGTGATAAGTGTTGCCGTCGGGCTTTTCGGGAACGTGATCCAAGCGGCCGGTAAGCTATGGCGGCTAAGTGAGCGCGCTCAGGTATCCGGTGTCCGCCTTTCGAAGGCCGCCGGGAAGCCGGGCGGCCGCAGCCTGCTCAGAAAAGGCGTTCTGCGGGAAGCCGGCCGCGTGTTGGCTAATTAGCGCATTATTAATTAGCCGCGGGTCAGCCATATTTACACAGATGTGCGGCGTTCACGTCCGCGCAGCCTGGCGATCGCGACTGTTCTCGTGACGCCCACGCGCAGACATGCCTGTTTATACGTGCACCGATTTATTATTGCCTCTTTTAATTGCAGTGGCAAAAAAACACATTTTAAGGGAAGGATGTAAATAAACTGACAACATAAATGACTGAATAAGAGCAGCTAAGGAATATATCATCAAATGACGAGAATAGCTTTGGAAACAAATAAGCGACTGGAGGAACTGCTTTGTCAGTCCATCAGGAGGCTTGCCATGACCTTTAAGGTGCCGGGTAAAGTCCCGTAGGTCACATCCTGGCTCTGCGTCCTGTCCGGGATGCAGCAAGGAGAGCGTAGCATCGGCACGGAACGAGCGAGCGGCCGGCTGGACCCTGTCCCGGGAGGCAGCCTGCTGAGTTCGCGCTAAAAGCCCGGGGGAGGCAACAAAAAAAGTAAAAGTAGAACACCTTCCCTCCCCTCCGTTCCCCCCCCCCCCCCCCCCCTCAGGGGCAAAGGAGGCAGAAAGAGAGGATGGGGAGGCGAGATAAACACGAGGTTCGATGTTAAAGCAGAGAGAAGGCCGACACAAAGTGGCGTGCAGCATGTCAGAGCTACAGGGCCCTGATAAAATATAAATCAAAGGCTTGATTCCCCCCCTGATGGGCACATTTTTTATTTGGTTAGAATGAGAACAAAAGGGAGCAGGTGTTTATTACTCATATACCTTGGGTGACTGCAATAACAGGTTACTTCATTCCCACAATCTAAGCTCGATAATCATGTAAATTATTGTAATGATTTTAAATCTGGTAAAATGACACATTTTCAAATTGTATTTTTACAAATTACGAAAAATTTGACATTTAGGCAAAAAGATGTTTTATATACTCCTAGAAAACATCATCTTCTGACAGACAAGGTACATGAAACAACATTCATTCATTCATTCACCTTTCATACTGCTTGTCCTATGCAGGCTAGGGGGGGTCGGGGGGCCCCCCCCCCCCCCCCAGGCATGAGGCCGGGAATAAGCCAGGATGGGGTGCCAGTGCATTCCAAGTATACGAAACATACAGTATGAAGTAAAAACAACTTGCAAGATTAAGTACGAATGGGAAAAAAAAAAAACAAAATTTAAATATCGGCCATCCGCGGAACACTGCTCTGTATTTTAAAAAGGTACATTTGACAATGTTCATGTGGTTACTGAGCGACAATGCTAAATAAGCGAAGAAAGAAACGTATCCACACAAAGCCTGGGAACATGACCAAGGATCTGCACGCCTTTACACAGTTGCATCCCTCCCGGAGCATGGAGGAGGTCTGAGGTTAATGTTTCACTTGCGTAATGTGCTCCCCGGGAAAAGCACAGCGTACGAATTGAAGCCACCTCCCTCCCCCTGCCCGTTTTCAGAAAGGCAAAACCCTGAGCCCCGGATGTTTGCCTCGCTGTCGGATCGATGTCGCGCGACACAAGCTGTCACTCCGCGGCGCGCCCATCTGGGTGGCCGCCAGCGTGCCCGGCAAGAGCCTGGCCACTGCTGTGACCTCGCCACATGGCCACATGGCCGCCCCTGCGGCTGCGCACACACACACGCGCACACGCACACCGTAAGGCAGGCATCACTACACGATGCACACATTCACAAACTTGCACACGTCTGATTACATTTATTGCCCGCACAACACGGGGATACGACACTGAGAGTGTCATGCAAGGTCGTTGACACAGGTGCATAATCAGTGGAAGTGGTAAATTTGATTGGATATTGTCTAATGGCTACTGTGTTTCCTACCCCAGTCCTCAGGGACCCCCAGACATTCCTTATTGTATCTTCAGCACACCTGAACCAAACGATCAAGACCGAATACCTGGTACTAGTGTGTTGCTAGCTGGGAGGGAGCAAAAACGTGGACTGTCTCAGGGTCCCCCAAGGATTGGGTTGAGATACACTCGTCTAACATATAGTCTGCTAAAGTCTGCTGATACAAACCCAGACAAACACACACTGAACATACACAATGTGTCATAACTGGCACATGCTTGCTCAGACTGACTCAAACTAGGTCAAAAACAAACGATGCACTTGCGCGAACCATCATGTGTACATAGTCAGGCACACATTGTCACACACAAACATACACACACACATACAAACACACACACGTTTGTATCCATATCTTTTTTAGAGGCCGTCCGTTCATTTCTATGGGCAGAACTCTAATCCCAACAATGACAACCTTAAACTCTACCCAGCCCTAACTGTTACCATAAGAAACCAAGCAAAATACAAGCTTTTTGGCATTTTTAGTATTTTGATTGCAGACGCAGATTTTTAGAAAAATGAGTTGCCCCCTCCACACATACGCACACCACTGCTGTGCAGAGAATTACTTCATAGTCATACTACATCGTCAAGGCTGCAGTTCGCACCATTTGGGCTGACGTCATCGCAGGCCATCACTAAGACGCTCATTGGAGGCCAAGATGTCTGCCGCTTGTAAAAGGCCCCTGGCAGGCTTTTGTTTTTCCTTTTTGAAAAAGGCTTGCATGTAGATCCCACCACTTCACATTAAATTTGAATGCAAGTCATTGCTAAGTGCTCCATGAAAGCTGTTATTTTTGCAAAGTTTGAACATAACTGTTCAGTCTGAAGGTCAGTGCTCCATACAGCTACTACTGTTTGTCCTTCGTGGTCGAAGATGACCATGGCTCCAAGTCAAATGGAAAACGGTGGCTGTGGGTCTGAAGGTGGCTGATGAGGCCGATCCGGGCCCGGAAGGTACGCCTACATGTGGGACAGCTGGGGAGGCCAGCCCGCTCTAGGACCTCTGTGTCTGGAACTTTGTCCTGCTACCTGATGTGGAGGAGTCGACGGAGTCAGCTTGTGTAGAAATGGTTGAGCTGCTTGGCGTGTCTGCTATAGACGGTCCAAGTCTCACAGGCGTAGAGCAGTGTTGTAAGTACCACTGCACGGTAGACCTTCAGCTTGGTGGTTAGGCTGATATCTCTCTGCTCCCAGACATTCTCTCGGAGTCTCCCAAAGGTGGCGCTGGCCTTGGCAACCCTGTTGTTGATCTCGGCATCAATGTTGACGGCGCGAGAGAGGGTGCTGCCCAGGTAAGTGAAGTTGTCAACTGCCTGAGGTTGTTGCCCTTTCACTGTGCCTTGCCAGGTGCGGGCTGGTACATGACTTCGGTCTTTTTGGTGCTAATGGTGAGACCAAAGTTGTCACAGGCTTTGGAGAAGCAGTCCATTTCATGCTGCATCTTCTGCTCTGTGGGGGTGTTGAGGGCACAGTCGTCAGCGAACAAAAGGTCTCTGATAACCGTCTCTTTCACCTTTGTGATAGCCTGCAGGCGTCTGAGGTTGAACAATCTGCCATCAGTCCTGAATCTGAGGCGGACGCCATTTTGGGAGCCCTGGAATGCATCTGTCAGCATGGCAGAGAATACCATACTGAAGAGTGTCAGGGCAAGAACGCAATCGTGCTTGACGCCGTTGGTTACAGGGAAGGCTTCTGACTCATCACCATCGTCAAGTACTTTGACCATCATGCCATCGTGGAACTGTCGCACCATCGTGTCGTGTGACTTGGATTAAAGTGAAGGAGAGTTGCGCACATTCGTCAGCCTCACTCTCTCATCCTGACCCATTGTTGTCCAGTGGCAAGACATAGTCAAGATGGCTGGAGATGAGCTGGGATGCAGTGGATGGCCAGCGGTGTCCTACGTGTTTCACTGTGCCCCGTTCGCGTTCCACAACACTCTGCTGGGTCTGCCTTCCTGCCCATTGAACTGCCAGTAGGTGGTCTCTTCCACGCAGTCTGCCAGATCCAGTCTTCTTTGTAGAGGGTGACAAGCCCTGGTCCACTGGGGGTTTCCCAGTGGAAGACTCGTGGTGGTGGGGACGTGTCTCCCCCCGTACAGGCGCCCCACTGCCATAAGTCTATAAGCACTGCCCATGCTATTCTCGGCAACACTTTACCTGAAGCAGTCTACATAAGGGTGACATGTAACTGTCATAAGAATCACATGACACATGTCATGCACATTAATGACACATTTTTGATGTTTATGACTGTTGTCATAATGTATCATTCAGTTCCAAAAACTGAATGACAAATTATGACAACAGTGATGTTTATGATAACAGTCATAAACATCAACAATGTGTCATTAATGTGCATGACATGTGTCATGTCATTCTTATGACGTTTACATGTTACCCTTATGTAGACTGCTTCAAGTAAAGTGTTACCCTATTCTCTAACAAACACTCAGTCTTGCTCTAGGGTCACCTGCTCATGCCAAAATCCCTCGTTTAATTTAAAAAAAAAAAAAAACACCTAACCGCACCGACAAAACGGATTACAGCAGCTCTTCGATGTGAACCGCACAATCAAATCAGTCAACACTCACGGTCTCAGCCACCAGTGATCCCGCACCATAGCCAACAAAGCAAGCAAGGCTTCCAGCTGCAGAGAAAGAGGTTTTCAGGTAGAGGGTAACTGGGATTTAAGATGCGTGTGAAGGCTGGGGAAGGTGGCAATACTTTTTTGTATCGCAATGATGGCAGTCAGAAATGGATCTGAACACCACCTTGAATGGCAATTTGGGCTCCAAAACTGAATTGTTTAAAAAGGATATATCCTGCGTAAAACACCATTCCACTTTCATTAGGTGAACACTGGTGAACACTGAAATATACTGCAATGGAAGCTTTGGAAGACAGCTACTATCAATTGCGTTTAGTTAATAACCGCTCCAGATGTGCCAGAATTATCAATTCAGATCATTTATATGTTACAAACCTGCGCTCTTCTGCAGATGACGAGCAGTGTAAATTTCTAAGCGCCTGAGATAGAGGCTTATGCCCTAAAATTATCCATGAGATAATATGTGTGAGCTGGACTGCAGTTATTCCCAGGAAGACATGTCAGTTTTAACGTTTCATATAGCAGAAACTTATTGACAAAGATCTTAACACGGTAGCTATATCACTTTGTTTGTTTGAGTGCATACACAGCACCATAAGAACAGAAAACAAACATGATCTACTCTCTCCACTGTCACTGTGGTACTTGGTGATGTTTTGCAAATGCCTTCTTACATGACTGCCACGTTGAAACGAATGAGTCATTTGTTCTGATTTTTGTGTGACGACAGTAATTGAGGTCAGACTAACCAAGGACAAACTGATTAACAGCAATATTGGAGCAATAAGGAGCAAGAGATTTACAACATTTTCCTATATATATGTACACATATATCTGTATGCATCTGTATACATATGTCTAAACTGCATTAAAACTGGTTTAATAAGAGTCTGCTGCAATACTGCAATATGGGTCAGGGGGCATTTTCAATATCAGGAACATTTCAGAAGGACAACGAGCTATGAAAGAAATTGTGTTGCTTTTCCAAGGAATGGATGAGATGATGAAAACGGGATGGTGTCCATAGCAACCACAACAATAATGACAATCAGATTTGTCAAAAATACCAGTAATTCAAAGTACTACATACAGTTCCAAGAGAGAATCTCCTACAATAGCAACAGAGACAATATATGTAAGTGCATTGTTGGGCAAATATGCATTTTAAAAGAACACGGGAGACCAATGCCCGTAAACAGATTGTTCCTGGACAAATTGGTTTTCCTGGCATCTTTCTATGAGCTAATGTCATAAATATAAGTTTTATAAAGTGCCCTGAATGATTCTCTAGCAACTAATTCCGGAACCCTTTTACATATTAGAAAGACAGCTTTTTTAACGATTTTCACTGCTGCTCATGGCACTGAACCCCACAAATGTGTCACATCGATTCTTCCATGGCAACACAATTGAACTGAGGTCAGCTTCCTTCTTTTTCTTTCCCCCAGACCTTCAGGAGAGAGAGAAAACTCTGGGTCACTCTGTTTTTCGTTTGTGGATTACATTTTTCTGCTCCCCGTGTACGAGATCCTTAGGTACAGCTGCCCTTCAGCACGTACCGGGCGAGTGATTTAAGCTGCTTAGATGTGGCCCCGATTGAGCCACCAGGAGTGGTGACAGACACCTCGGGCGGCACTGTGACGGCATCCTGGGAAAAGCGTAAGGGACAGGATCTCTGTATCTCTGGGCGTCCAGTGGTGGTGACGGGGGGGGGGCTGAGATGCTTCCTGTCAGAGAGCCAGTTGCTATGACAGACACAGCCCCCATTAGTGCCGCTGATCGCTGATCCCTCTGACTCCCCCTCTTCGCCCTGGTCTCTCTTTCTTTTCTTTCTTTCCCCTTAATCTATCAATCTGTCTCTCTCCCTCTCCCGCGTGCCTCTCACCCAGCACCTCTCGCCACCATAAGGCAAACGCCAGGCGCAGCTCCGGTTCCGGTCTCGAGCCGCTAATTGCTGAGGTCAAACGGGCGGCGTGGGATTGGCGGGGAGGAGCGGGCAGTGCCACATCTGGTTCGCGCTCTGTGATTTATGCGGGGGAGGACGCGATATGGCGGCCCGGCGCGACGGGACATTAAAGGCTTCAGAGTATGGCGAGGGGGTGGCAGGGAGAGGGGGGGTGATGCTTTGCATCATGGGACATATCTGCGTTTCCACGGAGCAGATAGCTCCAGCTGTCAAATTCAACGCAGGTATTTAAAAAGCAGGATGGATTCCCGAACAAACCCACGCCCCTTAATCCTCCATGTCAGCGGCAGAGACGGCTTTATGATCTTAAAAATAAAAGCTAAAACAAAAACACAACATGGAATTGGGACACTGGATACTTTGCTTCCTTTTCAAAGGCGTTAATTTGGTCTGATCTGAGGTCAGGATGTGCCAAGAAACCTTAAAAGGCTGTTTCCAATCTGTGGTGAAAAGGCACTTCGGAGCGCGTACGACTCCCCCTCCCCCCATCTGCTCCAGGTCCCGATATTTATTTATTTATTTACTCCACTTTGACGGACTTGCGCTCATAAATGGATTAGCGTACAGGATTAGCGCGCCAGCAAAGAGAAAGACAGACACGTCGCGTTTAATCCGCAGGCCTGAATGGCTTCGGCTCTTGGGGGAAAAAAGGAAAAAAAACGCTCACAAAATCAGTTTCAAGGAAACGGTGACAAAAATTTTAAGCATACAGACCATAATGTTTTCTTACCTCTTCCAGTTATTGATATGATTGGTCTCTTATGTTGCTAGAGAGAGTTTCACTCTGTGTGTGTGTGTGTGTTCAGTTTCATTTTTACTCATCCCCATGATTAGTATTTAATTAGTTGGCAAACGTGGCATGTTTATTGCAGACTTTATTCCATTCCGGTTCATTCCGGTTCATTCCATTCTCAGCTCTCTTATCTAGCTGAGCACCATGGCCGTGTCCACGGTAACTGTTTTACTGAAGCACTTCAGGTGTCATATACACACCCTATAAGAGTAGACCAGCCAGGCTGTTCCGACAGCTTCAGCCGTCAATCAGTGGGTCATGAACCTGCGGACGTTTGACCATGTTCACTGGTTGCTTAGCGATGGGATGATCAATGTTCAGAGTAACTGTACTTGGGTCTAGTACTTTCATAGTCTACATACATATTCCGATGTCTTGGCAAATAAAGTTCAAATATAAAATGCACTATAGTTCCATGACTGAGAAGTTAATCTCTCCTTTCCAAATGGTTCCTAGAAACATTTACAGTTTTCCATGAGTATTTATAAAGGCCATCTCTTCAAAGGTGCTGTCCAAAGTGCTCTGGGTGAAGCTGTTAGTTCGGAAGCATGACGACAGGGTCCAGAGTCACCAGCTGATGTCCTCAGTGAGCTCTCTAGCCACACACAGCCCCCGCACTGCCCTTGCCACCCGCACAACGTCACAGCAGAACCTCGATGTGGGCACCCAGCTAAGAAAATGCCATTGAATGACAAATAAAAACGTCGATGCTCAGCAGCTGACTCTTGGCCTGCTGTGAATCATGGCGTCTCACGGTCCGCCCGCCCACCACGTCAGCCGTGGAGATTAGCATTGGGAAAGTTCATTAATGGCCCTGCAGAAACACGGACCTCGAAACCAAAAAGCGGCGGAGGGCTATGCTCAGCGTCTCAGGGAGAAGAAGCAGGCAGGAACACAGACCTGCTAATTAAAAGGCAACCAGGAAGCATATTCACAAAATGAAAACAAACAAAAGCAGACGAAAGGTGCAGACAAAACATACAACAAAGATATTCCTAGAAGTGCATTGGTGTTTTTGTGTGTGTATACACACACAATATACTAAGCAATATTTTCTTACACTATAGGCTGGTAACATTTGCAAGTAATCTAATGTGTATTAATGAATTCTCTTATGATTATTTATGTAATACTGTTTTTGTGTGGGGGTGGAGGGGTTTGCAGTCCGGTGACAATGATAAGTGGTCACACTCCATTTCACCCGGCCCTTGTTTCCAGTACAGCTATAAGTTGGCGTGTTCCTCCTTTTGCCGTTTCGTAAGCCAGGCAGGAGCTGTGACCGTAGTCTGCGTCGAGGGGTAGCGAAGCGCCACTTGTGATTGACTCGGTTGCCGTTCCATTCCTACTGGAAAGTTTACATTTTTTGATGTCCATCTTCTGTTGGCTCAGCCGGATCCAGTCCTACGTGTCCCCAACTCTGAAAATGAAAACCTTCATATTCACAGCAAGAGGCCCCCCTGCCCAGAAATGTTCTCACAGTGTTGTTTTGCATGACAAATTATAGAGATTTACTAAAGTGTTCATAATGTGCTGTACTTAGGTGGAAGGGTCTTCCTGTTTGACAAATCCACCACTGTTTTGCTCCAGCCTGGTGCTCATATGCTGCCGATCTATATCTGGTCATCAGGCTCCCTCTTTATCTTCAAGACCCACCTGTTTCAAGGATATCTCTGCTACCCTGATCCTAGCCTGTTGCACTTTCTGCTTGCTTATTTGAAAAGAATAGAAATACTTTATTAATCTCTGTGGGGAAATTCTCTTTGCCCCATGTTGCTCTCCATAGAGGTGAGCGTAAGCTTGGGGGTCAAGGCGAAGGGGTAGCCACCGGACGGGGCCCAGGGAGACGGGGGAGAGGAATTAGGGGCCTTAGTCAAGGGCCTCTAGATGTGACTATTCTGCTGAGGCCAGGCTCAACCTGGTGACTTTCTGATTATGCGTAGCCCCTTAAACAGAGTCTTATTATGTTATTGCTTTATTTGAAAGATGTTGTGTAGCTCTTGCTCCAAAACTGCTTAGGCTTGTACCAGGGCATTCACTGGAAGCTCAGCCTAGCTGCACTTATGCCTAGTCGATTCCTTGACAGTACATATACTCAGTAACAAAAAAATGAAGTGCTCAGGGGAAAGATCGGGGGACCTGACTGGACATGGGAGGACCTCAGCATGACGCAGGCAGTCCATAGACACACGTGCTGTGTGTGGACGGGCGTTGTCTTGTTGAAATACTGTGAAAGACTGTACCAGGGTGCTGTCTCAGGAGGGGTAAGACTTGCGGACACAGGATGTCACTGACGTAGCCCTGTGCTGTCAGGGTCCCCTGAATCACTACCAGAGATGACCTGAAGTCACATCCTATGGCTCCCCACACCATGATGTCATACCCTATGGCTCCCCACACCATGATGTCATACCCTATGGCTCCCACACCATGATGTCACACTCTATGGCTCCCCACACCATGATGTCACACTCTATGGCTCCCACACCATGATGTCACACTCTATGGCTTCCCACACCATGATGCCAGGAGTAACGCTGGTGGGTCTCTCCACAACA
>JABJVO010000384.1:0-11548 GCA_026770805.1 Boulengeromyrus knoepffleri
GTACTCGCTTCTTTATATTATTAATTACGCTTCTTTTTCATGCTATTTTTTTGCATGAGAATTTGATTTTGCTTTTTTGGTGTCTGCTTTTAAACAGTACTTACCCTCCTATGGTCTCTCTTCCATTAGTCTTAGTAACCAGGATTGGGGGGGTTTTCTGTGTTTCAGATTCAGACCTGAAAACTGACGGCTTCAGCCTTGAATCTTGCCGGGGCATGGTGGCGGTCATGGATGTATCCTTCCAGAAGATGAGAGTGATAAATGATAGTTTATTGGTTATCAGCAGAGCATAATGGCTATTGGTTATCGCCAGAGCATATTGGTTATTGGTTATCGCCAAAGCATATTGGTTATTGGTTATCGCCAGAGCATATTGGTTATTGGTTATCAGCAGAGCATTAGCAAAGCTGTGATTAGGCTGCTAATGACAGATTTAAAAAATAAGCCAATAAGCCACAGGTACATTTCCTAAGTGTAAATTCAATTTTTCATATATATTTTGACCATTTACAGAAGATCACAAATAGCCAAGCCATAGAATTAAGAAAAAATCAAAAGCAACTTTGATGAATCGACAAATACAAAAGAAATTAATTTATTTCATATTATCCTGTGAGAAGCAAGTTGTGTTTTTTTTTTAAGATTGCAGTATCTTTATGAGTAGGATCTGTCTTTTAAATAAATAATGTAACTTTGAGTAGGATTGTAAGTTATTTATAGGGACTGTTAATTTGTTACTGTGATAATGTAATAAGTGACAGTGGACAGAAACAAAGCTGTTGTCTTGTGCCTGAATGACTAATAACATCATATTAAAATATTCACCCTAATTTATGTTATTGAACACATAGTTTAAAAAGCAGCATAGACTGAACAATGGATGGTTTTGGATGACTAAAATATGTGCACAACAGTAAAAAATATACTACAATATTTACAACATTTTAGTAATAATAGCAGTAGAACAAATCTTTCAATTGTGTGCAAGTTTTCCATTCACTCCAACAACCAGGGTGACAGCACTGGCAAGTTGGGATTCCATGAGTTCAAGTATTTATGGAACAACATCAAGAGGTGGCAGGTATTGATTAGGGTTTTATTCCTCTTTTCTGCTAATGTTTACACCAGTACAATTCAAAGGAGACTGGAGAACTCCATGAGAACATTTCTCATGGTGAATTTCTCCTTAGGGAATTTACAAGACGTATGATGCAGACCATTCAGGTGTCATTGGTGCCGATGAGTTGCCCAAAGCTTTCAGAGCTGCAGGTGAGTACAGAAAACCACAGTGGTCACCTTGATCAGCTGTGTGACTACTTGGGCTCAGTCAGGCTGAATGGTTAAGACTGTAACTTGAACTCGTTTATAGAATTGTCATGAGGAAGCAAGTTGAATGTGCCTTTTTGTCCTGAATCGGCTCTAACCAGGAAAGAGAAGCCACTTATATCCAGTAATACCAACTTTATGAAGGTCATTTATACAATAGTACTCAAATTGTCAAGAAGGCCAAATTACCCGCAGGATCAGTAGTACATTTCAGCTTCTGAAATAGACTGTCATGCCCAGTCTCCTTTACTGTAATACATCAATCTTCTAACCAGTTATCCTGGGTGAGGTTGTGGGGGGGAGTTTGGCTGGGGCCTGTTCATGTGAATTATATGTAAATAATATTCATGTAAAATCTTAAAATTTTTCTGACCCTCGCAAACAGGCTTCCCTCTCAACGATCAGCTGTTCCAGATGATCGTTCGCCGGTATTCTGACGAAAATGGGAACATGGACTTTGATAATTACATTGGCTGCCTGGTGAGACTGGATGCCATGTGCCGTAAGTACGGATTTATCCTCTGAAGAACTTTATTTCTTTCAAACGGGCAACATTTATTCACAGTTTTTGTTTAAACTTTTAGGTGCTTTCAAGACCCTTGACAAGGATAACAATGGAACTATCAACGTCAACATTCAGGAGGTAAAAAAAAAAAATCCCATTTTCAACACACACACACACACACACACACACTCTCTGCACTGACAGACGTACTGGGACACAACTCTTAATCATTGAATTCAGGTGTTTCATTCTGACCCATTGCCACAGGTGTATAAAATCAAGTACCTAATCATGCAGTAAGGGTTCCAAACATTTGTGAAGGAATGGGCCCTCGAAAATAAGACAACCCAAGCTTTCTAGATGTACTTTTTTTGGGAGAAAAACACTGTCTTATATTCACGCCAGTACATATAGGAAAATGACCGACATATCGTGATAATACGGTTCACATGTGCGTATTCAACTATCAGGGACGTACCGATTGTTCGATAAAATACCATGTACCGTTACCCCTAGTGTGTAAGTCAGTCACCCACGCTCTGTTGACTCAATAACTGCAGGGTTCCAGACGTCCTCTGGCATTAACCCCAGCACAAAATTTGTGCACTGGGAGCTTCATGGAATGGGCTTCCATGTCCAAGTAGCTGCATGCAAGCCTCACATCACCAAGCACAATGCTGAGCTTCAGATGCTGTGGTGTAAAGCACACCACTACTGGACTCTGAAATGTATACAAATTTTGGACAACATTTTGGACAATTCTATGCTTCCAACATTGTGGGAACAGTTTGGGGAAGGCTCTTTGCTGTTCCAGCATAACTGTGCCCCAGTGCTCAAAGCAGGGTCCATAAAGACATGGTTGAGTTTGGTGTGGAAGAACTTGACTGGCCCACACAGAGCCCTGACCTCAACCCCATCTAACACTTTGGGATGAACTAGAACGGCGATTGCAAGCCAGGCCTTCACATCCAACATCAGTGCCTGACCTCACGAATGCTCTTCTGGATGAATGGGCAAAAAGTCCCACAGACACACTCCAAAATCTTGTGGAAAGCCTCCCCAGAAGAGTGGCAGCTGTTATAGCTGCAAAGGGGGGACCAGCTCCATATTGATGCCTGTTGATTTAGAATGGGATGTCATAAAATTTCCTGTATATGTTATGGCCAGGTATCCCAGTACCTTTGTCCATATAGTGTGTGTGTGTGTGTGTTTTGGATTAAGTGTCATGTGCTTCATTCACTTAGTTCTATTAAGTTAATTCAACCTGAAACTAAGGGCGCAGTTTTATATTACACAATGTTTAATGGATCTTATTGTTTCTTCCTTTTCAGTGGTTGCAATTAACCATGTACTCCTGAAACACGAAGATATGAAACTACAGTCACCCCTTACAGTCACGTTAGCGAGGGTTAGGGGGAGGAAGATCCCCTCGAATGTGCAAATTCGCGAGTAATACTTGGGTACATGTAAATGTAAAATTAACGGAACTGAAAAGTTACTACGGGAAATGTGATTTTCCACGGTCACAGAGAGAGCTGACACATAAATGAGCCTGATTGCTGAGACAAAAATGGAGGGCGTACCCAAGCCAAGATGCATAAATCCCCCAGCTATTATTTTTTTTTTACCAAACATAACTTTTACTATTAAAGTATGCACTTACACTAAGACATATTATGCATTACTAATATTTGTATTTTATATGATTTTATGTGATCCAAATCATTTTTAATATTCATATATTTTTGGCTTACACGTTGTCCAAAAACATTCCCATTTAATTGCTCACGGCAAACTCGCGAGTCACGGAATCTGCTAATGTCAAATTCACGAATGTGGGGGGGCGATTGTACTTCTTTTTTGTTTCCTAGACTTTAATTTGCTCCCTTGTATATGTACTATGCTTGTGTCCTCTGCATGAGCTTTTTCATAGAGATTACGGAGCTTTTAAGGCATAAACTAACTAAAACTTTGGTCTTTTGTGCCTTGAAATTCCATTTCTATGATATGTATAAACAGAGTATAGGTGCATTACCTGTTCTGTGCACACTCTGGTTGCAGTATACAATACAATCACTAGATGGCATACTAGTAACATCAAGCAAGACCTGGACAAGATGTTAGTCTTTCTTTTCTTCAGTCTGTTTCTTTGTGACGGTGCATTATTAAAAAAAATCTCAATAAAAGAATTATTATCTATCACTTGACATTTATGTATTTTTTCATAATAATGAAACACATTTGGTATTAACCGCACAGGTGTTGAATCGTTAAAATATAAATCCCTCTTGGCATCAAATTTCTGAACCACTACACTACATTGCCCTCCATCCTGGGTTATTCCCTACCTTGCACCCATAGCTTCCATAATAGGCTCCAGACCCCCCGCAACCCTGCTTAGGACAAAAGGGGAGAGAAATGGATGGCTGGATATGCTACATAGTTACACATAATTTTCTCTTACGATCATGCAAATATAACATTTGACTCACTCATACGAGGTCAATATATGCATCTACTATCTTTAAAGTAAATTTCTTTTATAGTTATTTATGTTTGATAGATTAAATAACATTTATGTATTGTGTGATTGCATTGAATTTCTTTGAACTGAATTGAATTAAATTCTTCTTGTCGTTCCAATTCAAATTCCAATTCATCATTCTGTGGGGTGGTGCCAATTCAGATTCCAGTTCATGAATGGAATGGGACACATTTGATGAATTCAGAACTTTGCACAACCCCTGTACATAATGAGCTAACCAGTCAGAACTGTTATGTATTCAGACACATCCTTTAAAGTGGGATTAAGGTTAATTACCTCTTACTACCAGCAATAAAAATGCAGCTGTCCAGAGAATTGTGCAAATCAACCCGAGAGGCCATCTCCACTAAATCCATACTCCACCTTTTATTCCTCATTCACATACATGCCTTACACCATACATACTACCACTTCCTGTTGCTTGTTAAAGATTTAAACAAGAAAACAGAATTTGCTGGGGAGCGTGTGATGTCCACAAAAGTGTCACATTTGAGTTTTTACATATTGTATATATTTTTTGTGATTTTTGTCTTTTCATTAGAATACAATGGGTTGTTGCTATTTGGGGGAAATCTGTGTGCTTCATAAGTTTTTCCTTTACGGAATCGACTTGTCACACTTGCTCCGGACCAGCAGGGGGCAGAGTCACGTAGCGATTGTCTCTTCGTTCGTTTTGCATTTTCTCTTAACTGCAGGGAACGCGGAAGCCTCGACACGCTGTTGATCTGCGTTATCATTTCTCTCTTTTATTTCAAGAAAGTGATGTGTAGAAGTCATCTGTAAAACACATTTAAAACAGGATAAAGACATGAGAAGATATTAGTTAATTATTTTGTTAAAGAAGTTTTAGTTATCGGTGACACATGTTCTCCTACCTGCGCATGTACCTTTACTGTGTTGTATGACCTACAGTATTGTGCGTGTTTACTGGTTAGCTCAGTTCCCACATTTTCTCCCACCAGCTAAAAACATTGTAAAACTATTTATGCTTTATGAGTTTGCATGAAAATGGTCAATGAGATATTTGAAGTTACATACGTGAAGAATTATTAGATCTGAGCAACAAGTATATTGAACGCATGTTGATCAATTTGCAGTGTGTGTTTCAGTCGTAAAATCAGACAGTGTTAGATATCGATGACAAAAGTTCATAAATGTATTCGGAACAGTTAACTGGTAAAATATACCATGTTTTTGTACATCATATATACAGAAGCTGTAAAATAGACCAAGAAGAAAATGTGAATATGTATGTTATGCAATGTGAACTACGTATTGTGTTAACCTGGAAACGGGATATCATTCTTGCTAAAAAAAAAAAAAAAAAAAACATTGAATGTAAATCTGACTCATAAGAAAGAGACGACACGCACTTGCTGAAAAGAATGTTTAATAAATAACTGCACCCCCCACCTTGATGGTTCAAGTGCCCTCTTCAGAATCACGAATTGCGCAAACATATCGAGAGGGATCCCCTCCACTGCAAGGAAAAGGCATCGGTTGGCCCCGCCTCCCTGTTCGAGCACCTGACCGTGGAGATGTCTGTGCATGTCACTGATCCTAACTACAGGGGCATATTTTACTAGTTTCATATCCATTATTAGTTTTTCAGTAATCGCACATGATCAAGCTCTGTAGAAGTGAATTGTTTTGAGAAGCCTGCCAACTGATTTTGAATCTGTAAGCCCTTATTCCATTGCACTGTCTCATCTGGTTCATGAAGCATAAATTTATCATTCAAACAAATTTCTCAAAGCAAGAAATAGGCTTACAGAAATAATAGGCCTGCTGACTTAAAAATTGATTTGTGTCTCACCAGCAGCTGTTGATTCTGAGTTTTTTTTCTCATCACGTTGGTTTTTCATTTAAGTCGGGTGGCCAATCTTATCCAGAAAGGGCCACTGGGTATGTGGGTTTTCGCTGCAACTCCCTGATTAGATTGCTAATTAGAGGACTGAATGGCTGAAGAGTCCTCACACCTGGGTTTGAACAGCTGACCTAAAGGATACGATTGGCCACCCCTGATTTAAGTTCTTTGAACATTCATGATGAACCCCAAAAATGTGGGGGGAGCGGGGGGAGCCTGAGCACCTGCCTGTTTTGCCTATTTAATGGGAATGTGTGCATGAGCTTTAAATGGTGATGGGAAAGAGACCCGTCCATATCCACCCCCACTCCATTGTCCCACAGTGTAACACCGTAGTGTTGCTTCTTTACATCTTGAATAAAGCTTCAATTTAATGACATTTTACTGTTCTTTATGGCACTAAGAAGACTTGAGTTCATGTTTGGATTCTTGGATTGATTCTGATTATTTTAGGAATCCCATCCATCCATTTTCCCCACCTGCTTGTCCAATCAAAAAATCACAAGCATAAGGCAGGGAATAACCAAAGATGGGGTGACAACGCATCACAGGACACACAGACACAACATTCACACCCATCAACAATTTAGTAACTCCAAATCACCTTAGCCTGTTTTTGGACTGTGGGGAGTAACCTGAAATCTTGGAGAAAATCCCCTGACGACACGGGGAGAACATGCAAACTCCACACACACAGACCCAGGACAGAGACTCGAAATTCAGTCCTAGAAGTGTGAGGCAACATTGCTAACCACTGCACCACTATGCTGCCACGTTTTTCTTAATGTAATCTTACCCCTCTTCTACATGTCAAAACTTGACTCATCTGGGAATGTTCCTATTTTGGTTGTCAGTTGGCTGTATTCAATCTCGATATTATCCTTTCAATCTGCTGTAAATTCTGGGATGTTTTATCAGGTTCCAGGACATCTTTGGTCTAATGCCTAAGTGCACATCTAGCACATCTTATAGGACCTTCTGTCTCTGTACACCAAGGTGTTTAGGTGTTTTTTTTCCATTCCTATGTAGACAAAGCCAGATTTGTTTTTGTTCCTTCTAAATAAGTTTATCGAATCCATCTTCTCTGCTATTCATAAATAAATTCCCTCTGTCACATCGCTCTGTTTACTCTACTACTTGGAGGTGGTGTCCAGGGTCATGTTGACATACCACCAGAAAGGACGGACCATGTCCAACAGGAGTAACTGTGGAGACAAGAGGAAGCTGTCTGAAATGGATGTCCGGGTTCTAACCCAGACTGTATCCAAAAAACATAAAACCACAGCTGCCCAACTCACTGCAGAATAAATGTGCACCTCGAAGCTCCACAGGGTCAATATTCATAGTCGGGCTGCTGTAGCCAAACCTTTGGTCACCCATGCCAGTGCCAGACGTTGATTTCAATGGTGCCAGCAGCATATCAATGTAAAACATGATGAATCCACCTTCACTATCTTTCCCATATCTAGGAGCCCCTATAGGACCTGGCATGGAGAAGACCCAAAGAGGTTTACTACCCGGACCGTTGTGTACCCAGAGTGCAGCACAGGGGTGGATCGGTGATGATTTGGGTTGCAATATCATAGCATTCCCTAGGTCCACTACTTGTTCTAGATGGGTGCGTCAGTCTCAAGGCCTACCAAACCATTCTGGAGGACCGTGTTCACCTAATGGTTTAAACATTGTACCCTGAAGGTGTTGCCACATAATGCACAAATACACACAGCAAGAGTGGTTTGATAAGCATGACAGTGAAGTTGAACATCTCCCATGGCCTGCACATTCACCAGATGTGATTATTGAGCCACTTTGGGGTGTTTTAGAGGACTGAGTCAGGAAACGTTTTGCTCCACCAGCATCATGTAGTGACCTGGCCACTGATCTGCAAGAGGAATGGCTCAAAATCCCTCTGTCCACTGTGCAGGACTTGCGCCTGTCATTCCCAAAATGAACTGATACTGTTTTGGCAGCAAAAGGAGGCTCTACACCACACTAATAAATTATGGTGGTCTACCAGCAGGTGTTTCAGTTTTACTCTGTCCAACCCATGTACTTAATAAATTGGCCACTGATTGTATATTTTGCTCATGTTAAAGATATTATTTACAGAGGGGATTTATTGTATGGTGTGCCTACCTGTTAAAATCCTGCTTGTTTCAGTGAGAATTTTCTTTGTGGGATTACTTTAATCAGTATTATACCAACATAATGTTATATGGTGGAGGGGGGTCCTTGTCTATTTTGGGAAGCAACAGAGGCCAAAGCTATTCTGTTTGAGAAGAATCATGCAGATTATTTTAAGCATGATGATCTCAGAGAATGGTTATGTGTCAGAAGTTGAGGGATGGATGGGCTCAGGAGCAGGTGGGTTAATAAAACAAAAAGGGGTTTTATTGAACTGAGGACTAATGCGAGAAACAAACGGGATCACAACAGATACAAAAACAGGAGGACAGGAAGAAGGGAAGGCACAAGCAACACACTGGTCTGATGGCAATGACAGGACTGGGGAACCCAACACTGGGAAGGACTTATATACAAGACTGAGGAGGGAGCTGAGCAAGAGACAGCTGGAGTGAGTAACAGGAGGGCAGGAATGGGAGGTAAGACAAACGAGTAACAGGCGTGGCTCCTTAGGGCCACACTAGGGAAGAGACAGGAGGGTCACATGGGCAGGGTGTGACATGTCTCTCATCCTCTTTTCATTAGTTTATCTTGTATGTTACCTGCCACAGCTAAATTTCTGTTCTTCAATATCTGTAACTCCTCATTTTTGGAGAAGCTGTCATCTGAAATGAGGATCCTCAGAGACACTGGTTCTCCAGTGTTTTACATAATAACTAGAATTCACTAGTTGAAATCTAGTGACAGATTATATGGGCAGAGCTGTCCAGGGAGTACAATGCTGTTGTTTCCGACAACACCGTGCGTGATGCGTGATTTTTGTTCCTAAATTATTACGCAATTCAAATCACTTGACTAGCATCTGAATTGAGGGAGGTAGAGTTAGACATGAACTATTGCAAATTAATACTCGTCATACCTGTTCAACTAGTTAAAATGACAGTTTTGCAAGGCTGTGAGGAGCTACTAAAAATTGTTAAGGTCATTTGTTAACAAAAAAAGGATCAGCTAAATAAATAAAACTAGTGCTGAGTTTAAACATGTCGCTCTAAGCATAATTCATGTGCATGAGAAACATGTTTATAGCTTAAGTTAAAGGGTAGATTTATCCCTGTGTTCTTCACAGATTGCAGTAGGAGTTGTGGTTGCTAGTGAAACAAGAAGTGAGCTGAAAAAGTAGCAACCTTTGGCTGAAAACATGAAAGGAATACGGTACTTTGTATGATTGCGAGGATAGTGTAGAAAAAGGCACCATTTGTTGTCCTTCATGACAGTTAATGATCAAACACAGTAATGTAAATGTACATTGACTTACAAATCAAACACTAGCAAAGCCCTTAGTGATAAGGCACGTAGCTATTCAATTCATATTATGCTGTGTAATAAAATCAGCGTGATTCACAGTAGAAATACTAAGAAACATCACATATTGTTACAGACAATACACTGTCCAAATTTCAGACTGGTTAGTTTGGGTTGGTGTATGAATTCGTTACTTTATGGTTCATAGCTAATCATGTATGTAATTTAACTTCAATTTAACTTAAGCAGGATAGTTAACGTGGTGTTGTAGTGCTCTGTCGAAACAAACCGCAACCAGTACAGACATCGCATGCATTCTGATTTCATAGACACCGGCCTAAGCTAGAACGGAATATGCAAGGGTGGGGGATTTGTGGTCCCATCAGTATAATTTGCCAAAAGGGTGAGGTATGTTGTTAAATCAGGACCAACAGTTTTGTTAATTTGGAAAAAAGAATTGAAACTGAAAGTACAAGTTTTGACGTTTAACAACAATGTATCCAAACTAAAAATAAGTGTTATAAAGGAACTGAATCAAAATTATATTTAAACCGAAAAAGACTTTCAAACACTTATACATCAACATCAAAACTTAAAGTTTAAGTTTCAAATCTTTTTTTCAAATGAACAAAACTATTGGCCCTGATTCAGCGCCTTCCAGAATGCAAGACTTGCGCCGGTAAATGTGCCTTGTGGGCGGGGCGGAGTTACGGCGGAGAAACATGCTGGCTAATAATTACACCGCCGCGGAGCGACAGATTTTCGGACTTGTCGCGTCCCTGGCGGCTGTCGGGGAGCTGATATATGAGCTGCTGTCAGTTTGCAGGAGAGGTAGGATACATGCAGATACACGCTTAGAGCACCAGCATAGTGATGCCGCAGTTTCATCCATCTGTTTTGCATTAATTCGATCATGTAAGGAAGTATAAATCCGACAAGTTGTCAGATATCTGAAGGAGGTCCATAAAGAAGTCTCCCAGCTTTACGCATTAGACAGAACTTCCCTTTCAGGCGCTTGTGTCAGGGCTGCCAACTTTAGTCAGCTGGCTGGAGTGAGATTTTCCAATTCGAGACAAGTCTGCACACGCATTTACATGCATGCAACAGTTTCATTAGGCTACATTGTAAATGGTCCTGTATGGTTTGCACACTGCCCGAACTAGTTTGATGTAGCTAATTTCAGGTTTATAATGGAATAACATAGATTTGCCGTGAGATTTCTTGCATGAGCATTGACAGGCCTGTTGTGTGTACAATACGGCCTCTACACCTATGTGGCAGCTTACGTAGAAATTTCCAGACGGCTTTGAAAAGGCTTAGGAGTTTGCATGATTTGTCTAAGACCAAATAACAAAATCAACGTTTTTAGGAGATGAATAAAACAAATAGTCATGTCACTGGGACAATTGTTCGTGATTATACTGAACAACCCGTTTGTACTCCCACGTCCTCAAACACTTGCTGTCACGGAAGTCTGACTTTTGTAGTCCTGCGAGCCCCTAGGACCTTACACTAGTGCACAGTTTACGTCATAGTAGGGACTTCCACATAACATTATGATTGCGATTCAGCAGTACTTGTCACTGAGGTTCATTTTACTGTATGTATATGCAGAGGCGATCCTACTCACCCTCTCCCGGCATGGTAAAATGTATTACATTTATTTTACTGTGAAGTGTAAACATAGAATATCAACAAAGAGAATTAAAGAAACACAAGACTTTTATTTTCACTTTTTGTGAAAAACGGGATACACAAATAAAACAGATTTGTTGCAGTGTACTATGTGGTCGGCCACACTCAGGTAGGGTGACCAGATAATCCATGTCAGGGAGGACACTTTGAGCTACTTCGGGTTTTACAAACTACTTTCAAATTG
>JABJVO010000385.1:0-11541 GCA_026770805.1 Boulengeromyrus knoepffleri
AAACTGAGCTCTGTCCATTTCACGGGCTTAGCGCAAATTCGGAAAATGTAGTTTACTAGGTGAAGCGTAATATGGGCTTTTAATTGACAAGAATAGGCCCATAATAATAATAATAATAATAATAATAATAAAGTCTTTTTTTCAAATTTGAGAGGGAATTGCACGCGATCCGTTAGTAGTACGGAGACACTTGATATATCAATCCGTCCGGCTAGGCAAGCCCTACGATTTGGCACCAAATTGAGCTCCGTGGTTTTCATGAGCTAAGCTCAAATTCGGAAAATGTAGTTTACTAGCTCAATAGTAATATGTGCCTTTCATTGACATGAATAGAACTATAATAATAAAAAAAGTTTTTTTTCGACTTTGAGAAGGAATTGCACGTGATCCGTTAGGAGTACGGAGACACTTGATATATCAATCCGTCCGGCTAGGCTAGCCCTATGACTTGGCTCCAAAGTGAGCTCCATCTATTTTACGAGCTCAGTGCAAATTCAGAAAATGTAGTTCACTAGGTGAAGAGTAATATGGGCCGTTCATTGACATGAATAGGCCCATAATAATAATAATAATAATAATAAAGTCTTTTTTCAAATTTAAGAGGTAATTGCACACGATCCGTAAGAAGTATGTAGACACTTGATATATCAATCCGTCCGGCTAGGCCAGCCCTACAATTTGGCAGTGAAGTGAGCTCTGTCCATTTCACGGGCTTAGCGCAAATTCGGAAAATGTAGTTTACTAGGTGAAGAGTAATATGGGCCTTTCATTGACATGAATAGGCCCATAATAATAATAATAATAAAGATAACTGCAAGCAGTGACAATCGGGTCCAAAGCTAATGAACAGAAGCAATGGAGAGGAATGAAGTAAATGGCATAAAATTAGAAGTTCACTAATTATTGGAAATGAAGTACAGACTGTAACTGATGGGCAATGCATTGAAATAGTCAGAAAATAGGACATGCTACTATGAGATGATGATACCTAACATTTGAACATTACCGTAGAAATGTTGATTAAGGTACAATCAAGGGAAAAGGGTAGATGAGAAACAGAAGGGAAATGTGGTGACTAGCTGTTCAAAGAAATTGCAATTGCTGCAGTGTACACAGCCTGAAGTATCATTGAAGTTTGATAGATTTCTAAAAGTCAAATGGCAGGAAAATGAAAGCAATTTAAAAATATAGACTGAGATGAAGGGAATGGTGATTGTCTTTTAGTATTTGATGAGAAATAAGGAAATTTCAGCTGCATTAGCCAAGGTTGGTCTTAGACATATTTAGACAGTGGTCGTAGCGCCCCCCTTTGACCAATCAGCACAAAAGGTGGAGGGTCTGTCTGTGGGCCAGTGATAAATCAGTGTTGAGAGGATTCGATGAAGCATGCCAGAGATATAGCTGTTTGATTGAAATGGGCATGGAAATGGTTTGGCCAGCAGGTGGAGTCAGCGCTCCATTTTAGAAATGCTGTTTAATATTTTTAGGCCTTCTCAAGTGTAAATGAAGTCTGATAATGTTGTATGAGGCAAATGGGTGAAAAATGAAAGGAAATTAAAAATATGGACTAAGGTGAAGGGAAAGGTAACAATTCTTTGAAGGTTTTATGAGAAAGAAAGACATTTCAGCTGAATTTGCTAAGGTGGGTCTTAGACATATATGGAGCTGTAGCTGTAGCGCCCCCATTTGACCGATTGGCACCAAATTCGGATGGTCTGTCTGAGGTGCAGTCCTACATTAGTGGGTCAAATTTGGTGATGATCAGACAAAGTCTCCCTCAGATTTAGCTGTTTGATTGAAATGAGCATGGAAATGGTGCAGGTTTGGTGTAGTTGGTGGCCATAGCATACAGGTAGGTTAAGTTATTTTTATAAATTATCCATAAGGGCAGTGTCCTGATTGATCTACAACCAGAATGACGTACTTTGGCGTATCCTAGGAGGATAAAGAAAAGTCCTGTTTTCAGACTTTTACAAAATAGGCAAAAAGGGCAAGAGATATGATGAAGTTTTTTATAGCATTAAATTTGACATGAGCTAGTGGATAGGTTGCGCAAGAATTCTCAATTTTATCAATAACAGTTCAGGAGAAATAGGCAGAAATGCGCTGTAGCGCCCCCATATGGCAGACTGAGGTGTCCTTTACAGGGTGGGCTCAGGGTCAGAGGAAAAATGTACAACCAAAATTTGGTTTGGATTGATCATTGTTTAGCCGGTCAAATGCCTGCTTGATTTTGAGTGGCTAATGGTGGCCTGGATTTTACAACTAATGACTGCCATGATATATGTCTGACCTCAGGCTTGGACGTAGGACATATGTGCCAAATTTCAATTACATTGGTCAAAGCAGTCAGGAGACATTGGCAGTTTTTAGTTGTAGCGCGCCCTACTGACGAAATGTGGCCCGCCTTAGACCGTGTCCCCAGAATGGTGTAGGGAGGTAGGATTTCAAATTTGGTCATGGTAGGCCAAGGAATGGCCAAGTTATAGCAGTCAGACCAAAACGGGCCAAATTTCGGCATTGTTTGGGCGTGGCTAAAGGCCGCAGGATACAGAAATCTCCAAATTTTTTTAAAAAATTCTTCATCAGCTCAGAGGTCTGATTCGTTTGACACCTCAATTGTCTGATTTGGCAGGACAAGGTAGGACTTTCCGGAAAAAGTAGGATTTGCAAATTAGCAAAAAATCTAAGTAGGTGGAGCTTCATAGTCCAAATGGCAAGTTGGTAGGGCAAGGGTGTCTGTATCAGCAGAAAAAATAATTTCAATTGTAGGACTAATAGGACAGGAGATATCCACTGAAACGTGTTGGGGGGCGCTAGAGCGCCCCCATCTGGCTGATTGACTTCGGTCGGACAATCTGAGTAGCGGGTAGGAATTGACATCATCTGACCAAGTTTGGTTGGTCTAGCTCTTACAGTTTAGGCTGTGCATTCAGTTTTAGTGCGAGAAAAATAATAATAAATATAATTTAATCCCAATTTGTTTTTATTCTGCAATTCGTATTTCAGTTTTGTATGATTAGCCAAATAAATAAACCACATTTAAAAGAAAAAATAAACACACGCGCACACATCAGTTTCAAATCGATGCTAATATTTTAAGTAACCACTTAAAATGCCAAAAGTACCTTAGCCGCGTTACCCAGGCAAACAGACCTTAAGTAGCAGCTTGTAGCATAAAAGCAGAAATCGCCCGTTATAAGTTGCCTTCTTTCACCGGACGGAACAACAGTAAATACCCGGTCACGTATAGTAAATAAGGTTACCTGTACAAAAGCCTTGCCTAAACCACCTTTAAAAGAAAAAATAAACACACACGCACACATCAGTTTCAAATTGATGCCAATATTCTAAGTAACCACTTAAAATACCAAAAGTACCTTAGCCGCCTTACTCAGGCAAACGGACCTTACATAGCAGCTTGTAGCATAAAAGCAGAAATCGCCCGTTACAAGTTGCCTTGTTTCACCGCACCAAACAATAGTAAATACCCGGTCACGTATAGTAAATAAGGTTACCTGTAGAAAAGCGACGCCCGTCCCAGCCAACGGCGCTTGATCAAAGGTACCCTTTTCCAGCTTTTAGCTAGAGATGGCAATTTCGGCACCCAGGATCGATCCATTCCGAACGCGTCCGAAACTTCTGGTCTCGATGCGTAGTTTACGAAACAACGTCACATGCAAAATATATTTATTTAAAAGGAACAATTGAACACTTATGAAATATATAAATAATTACTGATCAGTCCGTCCTCATTTAGGAGGACAGAAAAGTCACCCGCATTAATAAAATGCTCTTCCATATCTTGTACGTCATGTAAAAGATGGCACATATCCTGCTCACTGAAATAACTCCGAATTGCAGAATTTGTTATGGTAAGTGTGTGATCTGTGCCATCTTTTGTAAGCGACACAGTCCCAGTGTAGGTTGTGTTATATGAACCACACTTCTGCATTAATTTGCAACCAATGCATCTGTGTACAGATGATTTCCCAGTAAAGTCATTTTGTGCGGTTTGGCATTTTGCACACCGATGTTTGCACAAAATTTGTATGCCAGTAATAGTTCCTGACCATTCAGAAAGTGTTTCAGCGTCAGTTAGTTCACTGAATTCAGCGATTTTCAGGTCGTCAATTTCTATGATAGTGGTCGATGGAGTCCCCGACAAATATATCTGTCCCTCCCGTTCTCTTGTGGATAAGTTCGTAAATTTGTAAGACTTCAGAGGTTCCACTTGAACAATTTGTTGGTCCCATAAAGACAGCTTCAGATGTCCTGAGGAATCCCCTATTTGGAACTCCTTAAGTTCTAAGTCACTGCCATTGACGACTTTGTTGTAGCTTCCCGAGGCCAAAATTTTCGCTTTTAGGACACCGACCTGTTACACACACATATAGATATACTAAATAGGACTGATCAGAAAATACTAATGTTCGGTTACTTCATAAGACATATGTATCATATCACAATTTCGTTGAATATCACCGCAGGGTCATTTACATGTATTTTATGCCGAGTTAAAAGAGGTTTTAATAAATTGCGCTAAAACAAGTTATAAACCACATAAACAAAGTAACTGGTTAATTTAGTTGTACAGGCACGTTAGAAACGTATTTCTTACGACGGATTAACGCGCTTCTAATCATTGGCTATCTCAATCAAACAATGCATGACTACATTTCATTGTACTACTTATATTATATCTACTTACAGTTTGCCTGGGTCCAAGTGTTTGTATTTTGGCAATGGTCAGCTTTGAGCTGCTGGGAGGGACTTTTGGTAAAAAGACAGGTTCACGACTTCCACAGTTGTGCTTCTGTTGCACAAAACGTCGAATCCCGAAGGATCTGAGTAGCCTAGAAAACATGAACATCGAGTAAACACCGGCGTGATTTAGGTTAAATAGCCACTTCATTTGAAGCAGAAGCTCCTGTTTTGTTTTGTTTTATTTTAAGCAAATTAAGACTTACTGATACTTCGCTTGACGTTGGTCAGCTTCACCCCAGTCTTGTTTTTGGAAGCTTGCGCAAACGATGTCTGCTTTTCTTGACAAAAGCAAATAACTTTGTGGAATTCGTCCCTGCTGGTTTGAAGCAGTGCCGTGAAATATTTAGAATTGCGCTTTGACACAATCGTTGGCGACACGCAGTGCAGAAAGCCCTGCAATGTCTCGAGCTCCTGTTTTGCGATCTTGGCGGGGCTGGCCATAGCTGAAGAATAACAGACACAACTAATGGTTTCTCTCCAGTGTGAGGACCCAGACTATAAGGCGCCAGATGGCACAAAAAAAATGACATGCAAAACTCGCGAGAGTACTAAAAGGCGCCTGACCCGACAAGAGAGAACGACTTTGTATAAGGTGCTAAACTGGTCAAAAAATATTGAGGGGAAACCAATGTATACATGAGACCGATTTGAAGCTAGCGAAAGTACGCAGGTGCCAGATCCAGAAGCAGTCCAGCACTAGTAAAAGACTGCATGTTAATTTCTATAAATGCTAAACAAAAACAAGTACTGCAACCGTGTGCGTCCTCTCCGCTTTCCATATCCCTTTACCTTGTTGTCATCTCACAAAACAGAATATGTACTTCTGATGTAAGCAATGAAGCAGTTCGTCAGATGTGCCTCACACCTCGAATATATCCATTATCGACGATAGTTTATAATCATTTTCGTATTTAACGTTTACTGTACTAACGAGTCATCATATACATTAGGTAATGTTGTAAATAGAAAATATAACTTATTGAACCATTTATTGTCTTACTTCACCCAAGTGTACACTATAGCTACTGAATAGGTTGACATCTTAAAACTAAATTCAAAATACAAACTTGGGACCCAATGCTGACAGCATTGATGAAAAAAGAAAAAAATATATAAGAAAAAATTGATTGCACGAATAGGGGGCGCGACCATGAGAAAATATATTTTTTGGTAATAACTATTGATAACTGTGTTGTAGAAAAATTAATATTATGTTTTGTAATTGTGGGGAATGGCCGAGGCACATACTTGCGAATTGTAATGTCCCCCAAATGCATGTGACCATCATATCGGATTGTAGTGATAATTTCAGTATTTTCCACATGACACAAATTTGCGTCAATATTCAGCTTTGAAATTTCACATAGTGATAGACGGTAAGCCACAGTCACCGAATTTGGGATCAATCCATCCATCCCTGTAGCGCTACCATTAGGCCACATATTAAGATTGGTTTTTGCATATGACTTGTAAAGGTTTTGGACTATAAAGCATATATACGGAATAAAAATAGAATGGGATCACCGTGTAGTTATTAATTAAATGGGACTTCCACGGAAATATAGTTTTATTCAGTCCATTTTTCTTGTATAGCGCACTGTCACAACGTTAAATTATGCGAAAGCGCTTTACATTATCCCCGCTTATATAGGCCTATGTTTTAACGTGACATATTTCGTAGTGCAGTCGGTAAGTATTCGGCAGCATTAAATAACGTGTAAATGGATAACATGTATTTTCTTACACAAGCACAGAGTATGTTTTAAACGCTGTGTCTCTGTGGGATGTTGTACTTTTATGTTTTAACATTTATAATTACGGCACACATATCTCTGGTTAAAGTTTATTTTCGTTTAGTAACATTTCGCCTATTGTCCAAGGTATGTCTGTCTGGAATCCGACGTTATCGGGGTAAAGGAAAAAGTAATGTATTTTGAAAAAGATAGCTGATGCTTGAAATGCTTCTGTGTCATTGAAATTTAAGTATCTTTTTACATTTCAAAAACAATTAAAGAATACCGGCGCGCAAAGGATTACTGTTATACGTGTTGGTTAGTGTCGCAGTAGTAATATCCTAGTTTTGTGTTTTAAACAGTTGGGTTATGTTCTTTGTCGGCAGACTTTGTCTATACTTGTATGTTAAATGTTTGCTGCTGAATGAATAGTTTAGTCTGTATAATTTAGCGTAAAGAAATAACTTCATAAACTGGTAAGCTGATTAAGCATTAATTTGGAATAGCCGTAAGGAGGCGTTTTAGTTGCCATTTTGTTTCTTCGTTTCGCTGAGCTAGGTTGATAGAGAGACTTGTTTTTATGGTTTCGATTGGCTGAAGTACGTGACCACTACCAGGTGTGAGCAAGGCTTCCCCTGTACATTTTACTTCTGGGTGTGCAACGGGTAAGACGCTACATATGTGTAATGGTATATTTTTATTCGTTTGTTGACGGTTTGCTGTTTTCTAATTGTAGGTGGTTTATTTTGTGGTAAGGTTTTTTAAAACATGTTTTTAGTTCGATCTTAGGCAGTAGTGTTTGAACAGCGTAAGCGTGTGTCTCTGCCGTGTTAAATGCGTTACAAATAGTTGTTGCCGTGGCAGCCATTTTAGGTGTGTTGTTTTTCCTAAGCATATGGACATATGCGAAATTTAAATACAATGGGATCAATATGTGGTTATATTCAGTTCAATTTTAGTTGTATAGCGCACTGTTGGAATATTAAATTCTAGAGGCGCTTTACATTATCTCCTATCCATATAGGCCTATGTTTTAAAGTATTATATTTCGTAATGCAGCCGATAAGGATTTGGCAGCAGTAATTTTGGTACAGTCGCGTAGAGTATGTTTTAAAGGCTATGTGTCTGTGGCATGTCGTAGTTTAATGTTTTAACACATTTATAATTACGGTAGACGTATCTGTTTAAAGGTAGGCGTATCTGGAATCCGACGTTATCCGGGTAAGGGAAAAATAATGTATTTTGAAAGAGGTACCTGATGCTTGAAATGCTTCTGTGCTATTAAAATTTGATAAATATTTTTTATAGTAAAACACAAATTTAAAGCGTAATGTCACGCAAAGGATTACTGTTATAGTAGTTGGCGCGATGGTGGTGCTACTGTTCGGCAACCGGCGGGTTGCAGGTTCGAGGCCCGGGTCCTCCTGACCCCATCGAAGTGTCCTTGAGCAAGACACTAAACCCCAAATTGCTCCCGGTGAGCCAGTTGGTGTCCTGCATGGCAGCCTCTGCCACCGGTGTGTGAATGTGAGGCATAATTGTAAAGCGCTTTGGTAAAAAGCGCTATATAAATGCAGTCCATTTACCATGTATTGTCGCAGTGGTAATTTAGTAGTTTTTTTTTAATTGTTGGGTTTTGTTCTTTGTCGGCCAAATCTATTTTTACTTGTATGTTTGCGGTGTACGAATGTACTGGTTTATGTATTACTTGTTTGTTGGTGGTATCATGTATTCTGATTTCAGATTACTTTGTTGTAAGTTGTTTTACGTATGTTTTTGAGTTCGATGGTAGATTTATAAATGCAATAGTTGCCGTTATTGTTGCGTCTGCAGCCAGCTTATAAATTTGCGCATTTTCCGTAAGTCGCATGCTCAACGTCCGTATTGTTTATGTCGTGATTTAGTTGTTTGTTGATAGCTGTGTGGCTGTATTGATAACGCACATCTGAGAAGTGTTGTAAAATCCGCGACTGCACAGTGGACGTATATTTCTTAGTAGACGCCTTAGTGTTGAGAGACGTACAAGTGATGTACATGATGTTTTCGCAATAGTACGGTACTAGTGCGGCAGGTATATAGACTGGTAAAGTAAGGCAATGAATGCTCAGTTACTACTACATCAGTTAACGGTAAATACGGACAGAATTAACTGGCAAGAAGAGATGACGCCATGCCTCCGTGTTTAGGAACTCCGTGTAACAGTCCTAAAAGAGAGACAGACCGATGTGAGACAAATGTATGTGAAGCTGCATTACATCGCAGCGATGTTTGTAGGGTGCACTTTTATCATTCCTCTAAGTCATTGTGAATGTAATGCATAGATTTTAAAGTAAGAATGTAATATATATTTTACTAGTAATGTAAGCTGTTATGAAACAAACTTAATACTAATGGACTTCTAGGAATGCTACAGTGAAAAATGTTTGTGTGGTAAGTTTATCACAATCTTGCATATTCTAATGAAATGTATACACATGTCAGTTATTCACTGATGCATCTTGTCTTTATAGACTTTGAAGAGCTGTAACGTCAGAGAGATCAAAGGTGAATATTTTGAAGCTGATGTCTACCACCAATTGTTTCAGAATGACCATGGAAGGTGTATCAAGTGTACATGGTGTTTTCAATAAAGACTGACTGTTGTGAAATGTTGATGCTGTGACAGTCATCTGTCACTTTTCTCTACAGATTTCTGCTGGACTAACACATTTCAGAAGAAAAAGTGATAAATGGTATGCTTTGTGCACTTGGAGAAGACAGCATTGCTACTACATCAGTTTGCTATAGAAATAGAAGTATAGTATTTTATATGTAATTGTGTTACTGCTTAATATATTAGAGTTGTCAAAATTCTGAAATTACCTTAAATCTATCTGATAACCCAGGGTTTTGGGTTACAGTATACTACCAGGAAGACTATTCCATATTTTAAGTATAAGCTGTACATAAATTTACTATATGAATACAAGCATAGTATTTTATGGGTAATTGTTACTGCTTAATATGTTAGAGTTGTTAAAATCTTATCTAGCTTTGATTTATAGGAACCCAAGGTTTTAGTTTGTGCTACACTAGTAGGAAGACTTTTCCATACTTTAAGTACATGCTGTGTAAAGAAATGCTTCCTGAAATTCATTTTAAAATGTTAAAATTAACACAAAAGAGTTGCTTGTACAACAGTACATTGAATATGTAGTGTCAGAGGTGCTTTTGCCCAATGTGGTTAATGGCCATGATATTGACTTTAGGAGGCAAATGTATATTTGTATCATTTGTAATAAATTGCATTTGACTGACAGGAAAAATTGGAATATATGTGAGAAACATGGTAGTTGGTGTTGAGGTGAAGCTTGTTTAAGTGTAATGTGAATCTTTTGCAGTGTGACTTCAGAGGTGAGTCTTCTGTGTCATTTTAACAAAGTCATGGGAGAGACTGATTGTACGATAAGGTTTGTAATGCTTTATGAAATGTTTAATTTAATGTATAAATTGTGGTGTACTGTCCAGACACTTCAATATTAATTTAGCTGCATCACTAACTTCTAAGTAGCTGAGAAGTCTGTGTACATTCTCACAGAAAAACAGCATTGGAACTGCTTTAAGTACTACATGTAAATAAAATTAGAGTTTTGTGATCGCTGATAATTACTAAATCACCACAACACACACTTCATGACTATAAAATGTCTTCTGCATTTAACACATATGGAAGACTGTTGGAAATTGGAACAAGAAAAGACAGTATGAAGTAAGTATGGTATACAAGAAGGAACAACTTGACAGAAGCATCATTGGAGCAGTTCTTGGGGGTGGTATTTTGCTTAGGGTAGCTCAGTGGTACCTTGCTCGTCAGAAATTTGAACCAGTAATTTTCCATTACAAAGTGTGCATTCCTAGCTATTAGGATGTATAATCATGTGATGGTGTCAGTGCACAGTAAAGTTGTAAGCAGGTGTGCCTTGTGTTTCTTTTTGTCTCCTTGTTCATCTGCAGATGCCTCGCACCAAGGCATCCCAACGGTCAGCAGCAGCAAAGAAAAGGCTGATGGACCGGCGTCAACCCACTGGCAGTGACCAGGAACCTGGCAAGGCTGCAGAGTCTGTCATGGCTATGACTGACGGGGTTATTTCTTTTCCCCCCTACTGGAATACCAAAAAGATCCAGACTGTGACTTTCCCGACAAGCCATGACCACCAGGTTCCCACCCTGGGTGCCATTTGTAGGACTGATGACGAGTTGTATATGCCTTCTCTTTATGAAGACAAGGCTTTGACTGACGAGGTTGTGCAGCCGCCTCATAAAAGAAAGGCTGCAGCTATAATAATAATAATAAATTTTATTTATATAGCACTTTTCATACATTTCTTTGTAACTGAAAGTGCTTTACAGGGAGCAGACAAACAAATGAAAAAGAACAGTAAAAACTAGCAATAAAGAAATAATAATACTAATCTAAAAAAATGACAGCAATTTAAAAATCAATAGTAATAGAAAATAATAAGAAGGTCTAGCAATGACAAATCAGCCAACCACTAAATGCACGATGCCAGCCTGGAGGTACCCCGCAAACCTCTCCGATGCAAAATCAGCCCTGCCCAAAACACAACCAGCCCACCGAGGGGAGAGGGGTGTCGACCCCATCCAGCCCCTCCCCCCCATCAAGTCTCACAAGCCCATAGCCCACGAAACCAAGCCACCGAGCAGGCCCAGACCCCACGCGCCACCAAACCAACCGGTACAGCACGCCACGAGATCAGAACACCCGGCACAGCCAACCCCGCACGGCCAAAACAGCCCCCTAAATGGACTAGAACCCAACCCGAGCCCCATCCCGCCACACACCACACCAATCAATGTGGCAGCGCGTAGAATCCACGCCTGGCCGGCAGCCCAGCCCCAAAGACACGGACCTGCGGAGATCGATGAGATAGAACGATGCCAGACAGGACAGACCCCTACCCCCCCACCAGAGGACCAGCCGAACCCCAGGAGCTACCGACCCCGCACCGAAGAGAATCCACAAGGCACCCTCCAACCAACA
>JABJVO010000386.1:0-11488 GCA_026770805.1 Boulengeromyrus knoepffleri
AAATCACCATATCAGTCAAAATCATTTTCATTCAGCTCAAATTACAAACGTTTAAGGGATTATATACATATTTCCATTATTTAATATGACGCATTGAGCATTATAACCAATATCCAACAACTTCCATTTTACCCAAAACCCGTGCAACATTCTGTGGATAAAAAAAACAAAGCATTAAGTAGTTTAAGCAACTGAAACAATTTAACTTTACTCCGACTGGCTTTCTTTTCATTAAATAGACCCATCTAAATATCTCAACTCAAAAGTAATACAATAATCACAAAATTAACTTTGCATAGACATGCTAATTGCTATGCCGTTTACCACTCACCGGAGTTATCAAAAAGTGAAAAAGGGGGATTCAAACATAAGGTCAAAGCGATCTTTTAACCGCAATGTAATCTTCGATTAAAGTTCTGATAAATCACTATGCTGGGTTCTCTTGCAAGGAGAAGTGCACGCCTGTGCCTCCACCATCCAAAACTAAAGCAGAGAAGAAGAGATTGTATAAAAAAAAACTCGCGCCTCTTTTTTTTTTGATAAACGGGATATGACGTCAACCCACGGGCCATATTTTTTTTCTCTCCGTACGTGAAAATAATTTTAAAAAAATAAAATAATGAAAAACTTTATTAAATAATAAAATTTATTTATGGAAGACTTCTCTCCATTTGTAATTTATGGGGGTTACACAGGCAAGCCCTGACCCTGATGGATCAGATGTGTCACTGTCTTCACTGGATACAGCATCACCTCCAAGTTCATCTGACTCATCCAGAACATCTGCAGGACCATCACTTGGTGTTTCTAGGCGGTCTTCTCCATGGCCATCTCCTTTTCCAATTCCAGCCTTCTCTTATGATATTGAACTGCGCCTCCAAAAGGGAAATGATATCTACAAGGAGAAGGGCACTCTTCTCAACATGACAAGAGACATCAAAGGTGATATACTTGATAAAATTGCAGAAGCTGTGTTTGAGGTAACTGCATATCCAGACAGATCAGAAATTGATTCAGTAGCAATGGCCCTTGTCAACAAACATCCGTGTCTCCGTGAACCAGGAAGCGGAAATGGGTGGAATGGATGGAGAATGAGTATTGCGTTCAAGATTGGAAACTACCGTCAAAAGCTGCGCAACGCAGGCTGTGAAGAAGTTAAAGTAAATGAAAGGAGGGGAAACCGTGAGGAAGGTAGACCCAGTTTTAAAAAAGCAAGAAGAGCCGAGGTTAATTTTCTTCCTGACCACCCCGCTGGACAGAGTGAAGACACCTTGGAAAAGGATCGTGAGGCAATTGCAATGGAGATGGAAAAAAGGAATCCTAACATGACTTTTGTCAATGCAGCTATGGATCGCACATTTTCCTTGCGAAGGAAAGAAATAGTTGAACAGGAACCACACGTTGAACTGGTGAAAAGGAGATGGCCAGCACTCTTCCTGGAACATCAGGTTAGTGTGCTTCTTGTACTCTGTCTGCTTCTTTCATCAGAAACTTTTTTGTGTGTTCACATGTAGGGGTAGAGAGTCCCATTTCTCATTTAGACAGAGTGGTAGGGGGAAGGACTAAGATATTTTTCAGAGGTTCACTCAAAACTGCAGGGTAGAAGATACATCAAGCTGCAGCAAGGTTAAGGGATAGGGCCAAGGGGCGAAATGGGATTCAGCCTTTCACTCACTCACACTCCCATACCCGTCATAAACCCTTTCTCCCTATTTTTCATATAGGTGAACTGTGAATTTCAGAGGATTACAATGGTTAACCTGCAGAGAACATTCCTGGATGCTGTTGAGACACACACCCCAAAACTCCTCAAGATGTTCAGAATAAGAAGAGCAAATTTGGGTGAAAACATGCAGACACTCCTTGACTCGTTGGATAAGCAGGTGATTAGGAAGAAATATAGTCAATTAAGTAAATCTACCAGTCAAAATTACTTGTATTCAGTTATTTTTGATTGTGTATGTTATTTACTGACACGTAATGGTATGATTTGCAGAATGACCACAACCGAAGATAATGTTTGCCCTGTGAAAAATGAAATGGTAATTCTTAAGGAATATATATTTGTTTTTATTTTAATGTTATTGCTTTTTTCCAGACCACAGACATTTGCATGCACAGGAAGGCAGTAGCACTCAGAGGCCTTCCTTTGTTTCTGAGAGACTATGGAGCAGAGAAGATTCTGATAACATGCTTGGTAAATACATGTTTTGACAACTTAAAACTTCATTAACTACACGGTATGTGCCCTTAAATATAAGAATTCATTTTTGCTTGTTTTTGTGCTTAACAGGACACTGATCCAGAAGAAGGCTACACAGAAGGTGTGAAGATGGCCATCCTGACTGTGGTTGAAAATGATGTAGGGGCCTCGGCTTCCTCAGCACACATTGTAGACTATGCCATCATACTAGAGCAGATGGTGGTAATGCACAACATCACAGATTTGCCAAATGCATTTGCATTTTTGTTTTGGCCTCTTGTATGCTCTCAATTTTCACTACCCTAAAGAGTTGAAATACACGTGAGGTGATTCAAAAAGTTTTCTTGGCACTTGGTGATGACTGCTCAGCAAGAGTTCAGGCTTTCAAAAATAAACTCTTGCAGTAAACAGCATGCTCACTGCTTAATGGTTAACTTTTGCTAACCATTGCTAACTAGACCTCTGAAGGTTTAACGATGTTTGAATTGTATTTATTTTTGCTGCTAAAAATTAGCAATACTTGTTTGACATCCACATGAATATTTGCCGTGAATGTTACAAACCAACAGAGGAATGTTAAATGTTGTTTATGGTTCTTTTTCACTGTTTATTACCCAAGGGGATTGTCTTTTTTAATTATTATTGAGAAACAGTTGTGCTATTTGTGTTACTTTTTAGACTATATACTTTTATGAATACTTTTGTATTTTTCTAATGGTCTGTCTGAGAGACCTGTGATTTTATTCATTTGTTGTGACATTGTTTTGCTGTATACAGTATTATACAAAAGTATGTTAAACAGCAAAGTTTTTTTTCCCCCCCTTTTAAGAGTGGAGGCTCAAACCCTCCAGTGGTGTGTGAATAAAACACAGATTCCTTGGGCAAAAAACATGATTTGGTGTTTGTGTTATTGTTATATGACTGCTAATTAGCTTCAGTGTTATACAAAAGTAACAAACATTCTGCAAATGAAAAATGTCAAGAGTGTGATTACTCAGACAAGCACTAAATAAAAAACACATTTGTATGTCATACCAACCTCCATTTGTAATTACTGAAAAATCACATATTGATATTACACCAAATTAGGTTATGAAGTACAGGGAACTTAAACATTTGTTGTATTTGCTGCGTTTAATGTGTTTGGTCAGCTTATGGTTTAAGTTAATGTAAACTCAACAATCTGAGTTTCTAACCAAAAGTTCAGTTTACTCAGAAATCTGTATGCATAATGTTGACTTTTTTTTTAAGTTGATGTAACTGCACATTTTTTAGAGTGTAGTGACAGGAAGGGGCAGGTGATGATTTTCTTTGCAGTCTTGACCACTCTCTGCGGTCTATTCCAGTCTGCCTTAGTGCAGTGGGAAAACCATACTGTGATACAGTATGTTAGGATGATGTCAATGGTGAAGCAGTAGAAGATCACCAGCAGCTTCTCACTGATGTTGTTCTTCCTGAGCACTCTCAGGAAATGCAGACGCTGCTGTGCCTTCTTGATGGCAACTGTGGTCTTTGCAGTCCAGGAGAGGTCGGAAGAGATTGTGGTGCCCAGGAAGGTAGACATGTGGACCCTCTCCACGCAGTCACCCTTGATGTAGAGGGGAAGTGAATCTGCCCTGTTTTTCCTGAAGTCCAGGATGATCTCCTTTGTCTTGGTGGTGTTCAGAGCTAGGTTGTTTGCTCAGCACCATTTGAACAATTCCTGGACCTCATCCCTGTAGGCAGACTCCACCTGAGATCAACCCCACCACCGTTGTGTTGTCAGCAAACTTCACAAGGATGTTACCGTTGTGGGCCGGTCTGCAGTCAGAGGTATACAGGATGTTGAGTACTGGGCTCAACACACAGCCTTTGGGGGAGCCTGTGCTCAGTGTCCGGGTGGAGGAGAGATTGGGTCCAAGTCTTACTGTCTGGGGCCAATTTGTGAGGAAGTCCATGATCCAGGAGCAGGTGAGTGGGGGGAGTCCCAGGTTATGCACTTTGGTGATCAAGAGGTCGGGGATGATGGTATTAAAGGCAGAGCTGAAGTCAATGAAGAGCATTCTGACATAGCTCTCCCAATGCTCTAGGTGGCTCAGTGCGGTGTGGTGGGTGATCGCTATGATGTCCTTGATTGACCTGTTCATTCTGTAGGCAAACTAGTAGGGGTCAAAAGATGCGGGGAGGTAGGCTTTGATGTGGTTTAGGACCAGCCGCTCTAAACACTTGGTGATGATGAGAAGTCATTTAGATTGTTTGTGGCTGATTTTTTGGGTACCGGGATGATGGTAGCGGACTTTAGACAAGCTGGGATGGTGGCCTATTTCAGGGATAGATTGAAAATGATGGTGAATACCAGTGAGCTGGTCAGCACAGGCTCTGAGCACCTTCCCAGGAACACCGTCAGGTCCGGTAGCTTTCCTGGGGTTCACCCTGCTGAGCACCTGCTTCACATCCTGTTCCTGTACAGTCCATGAATGAGAGCAGGGAACTAGTTGAGGCTGGGATGGAGTCGCTGGCGACTGTGGGGTTGGAGTATCGAAGCTGAGTCCATGGCTGCATTGTTCTGTCCCCTGAAATTGGTGATCTGCCGGATACCCTGCCACACCTGCCGAGTGTTGTTGTCAGATAGATGTTTTTTTATGTTTCTCCTGCAGTCAGACTTGGCTTTCCTGATTTCCCTCTTCAGGTCAGCTATAGCAGCATTTCTGCCTGGCACTAACCATATATTCCTTCACAATACTAAGCCATAGAAAGGTCCCCAATGAAGCCCCTGCATTCCCCACTCATAAAGATTCTAATCTCAACATTTATAAGATTATATTTGCAATACCTGCAAATTTTTGTATTAGATGAAACTAAAAATTGAGAAATTTCAGGCTCAAGTAGTTTTTCCTTATAAAAAGGATGATAAAGACTGTCAGCATTTACACATCAAATTATGACATATCCAAGTAGCCCAGAAAATCTTGAAAACAAAACCATAAAGCTTATGTTCATACAATGTAATAAGGAAACTAACTGTAGGCAGAAAAAAAGGCAGGAATAAATCTTAAACCTACCGAAATTTGTAGCTACCGCTTAACCAACCATAACAAAGGCACTGGATGGACAACACACCAACCCATGTTCAGCTACGAGCATACAAAAAAGGTGTTAAAGCTCAACACAAACTAAAAAAAACAGAATACACCAAACACCAATGCCACTGGTCGCTACAATGTAGGCAGGAACAGCGAACAAGCGGCAAGCTTACAGCGAACTCACGGAAAGAGTAAGACTCCTCCTGAACCCTATACTGATGACCATAAGCCATTGGCACTAAATGACTGTGCTCCCTCACACCCCCAGGTATGCCCTCCCACTCCCATCATAGAGCCTCACTATGTACCTCTAATAGGGTAGCTGTGGGCTGGTGCCGCACCAATTGCCTAAGCTGACCAATTGCAAAGGGACCCATCACAAACATGCTCAATAAATTGATCACGTAATATTACCTCTGGATTTGGGATAGCATGCAGGGTAGCTTGCTTAACCCTCCCCATGAGATTCATCAAGGCTAGGGAAAACCCACACCATCCTGCTGCTTTCTTGAGAAAACAGAAGGCTTCCAGTAGAGACACATAGGATTGGGATCAGCCATACAATTCACGCAGTATAGACAATACTCTTTCAGGATCTTCCCGTTCAGCTGTAGGATGATATTTAATCTCCTCCCTTGCTTTCCTTTCCAAGTGGTCAAAAATGAAAAAAGCTTGATCTACTCTAGAAAGTTGATGAGCCTTCATATAAGCCCACACCTTCTCCTCCCACTCATCAATGCCAATACTAGGCTCACCCCCAAACATTGGGCATTTCCTATCATGAGGCACAAATACAACAGAGTTCAACAAATGAACTCTGACTTGCGGGTTGCACAGGTGGAGCTGGTTCATCTGAAGTGGCAAAATCATTAGTTCCCATGACAGCCCTCTCTTGATGCAATCGTTCATTATCTGCCTTAAGTTGAACAAACTTTGCACTTTTTCCTACATCTTGACCAAAACTTCCTTTTATCAAAGATGATGAAGAAAGAGCATGGTGAGAAGACTACCAGCCAGGAAACCCAGACTGCAGAAACTTCCCAAACCATTTTCAGGTCGACTGCTGTCTTATCTTTTGTCGTAACTACTAAATGCAACCAAAAAAATAAAATGCACAAAATAAATATTCTGTTCCCCAAGAAACCCCCCCAAAAAAATGCAATTCACGTCTGCAATTTTATTGTGCATTCCTGCCGACTATGCCAAATTGTGGCAGGGGCGCTGAGGGGAAAGGCCTAGGGCCAATCACTGTAGCCTGACTATGCCACCCTGGACCTAATGCCCAGGGACACCTAAACTAAATTACCCCTAAAGTGGACACAGCCACACCTTCACAGGTCCAAATACAGCACCAAAGACATGAATTCCCAGGTAGCAAAAACAAAAAACATATAGACATTTACAGCAGAACTGTTTTTCATAAAAACCCATAAAATTGACGAAAAGGCTATAACAGTGGTATCTACATATGAATAAGGTACCAGTGATTAGTGTTACATCCACAGTAATTAAACATGGATTTAATTCAGTTATTTCCATTTCTGGCTACCCTACATGAGCATATGGTCACACCAAATGATGAGAGTACTACCTGAGGTTCAATAATTAGTCAAAAAGCTACAATTTATCAATTTATCAATACTATGCTAAAAAGGCATTTAAATTATTTAATGATGTTGGTAATATAAATAAGGTCCAAATAAATTTACACAAGAAAGGTTTTATAGACTACAACAGACAGATCAGACTGAATACTTAAACATTATGTTTCAGAATAATGAACATCAAAATACATCAACACAGCTGCTGATGGCAGTGGAATACGTGTTTTCCTTGTTACTTCAACTGTGTTAGTCTACCCCATGTATTGCTCAAAAAACCTCTTGTACTCGCATCTGCATCCTGGTTTCCCTTCATCTGTTACTGGCTGTGACAGTAATTTAGGTAAAATTTCAAATTTTGTTAAAATTTAGATGTACTGAAATGGCCATCTAAATGAAATGTGCCCTTTTCCCAAAAAAGGTTATGATCAAACATATAACCAAATGATGCATTTTTATAAGAAATGGTAATGTTGCAACAATGTATCCGCAGTCAAAGGGTGATTTTTTTCCCTCCCAAATTTAAAAGACAGTCATTGATTCTCTACATGTATCCAGGGCCCATCATCATGTTGCTCTGCAATGTCACTTTTAGTTCTTGATGGTTTTTTAAAAATTAAAGTTCTCAAATTGGCCTCTTCTTCACAGTTGCGCCAAATGATTTTGCACATTTACGTATTATTATATGCTTAAAAATGTAAATGCTTTCCACTGTTACCCAGACATACAAATTCATTCTGAATTTATACCAGATACAGCAGACTTCTAAAAGTTAGAAAGTTAGAAAAGGTTTATCTGGTGTCATATACTGAACAGTTGTTATATACAGTAGTACATAACTTTAGAGGACAAAAATCAGTTGTACATAAAAAAAGAAGGTTACATCATTGATCCACTAACAAAGAAATAAAAATGCTACTATTAATTGATACTTAAAAAATTAAAGGGTAGATAAAATTGTCACATGTCCTCTGCCAGCTGCCTGCTGTTAATCTGTGCCGGTCTTAGAGGACATAGTCCAAGGACAAGTATCCTCAGCCTATGCAAGCACAATTAGGCTGGATATAACAGCAGCACATTTAAGAGTCAGTCTTCCTTTCGACGTCTGCACTTGCTTCAGCATCATTTGAATCATGTCCACTTGGATGCAGACTTAAGTCCCCAGTACCCAGTCCTCAGGGAACCCTAGATAGTCCACATTTCTGAGAAACTGGGTTGAGAAAATATTTGTTCTGGCTACATGTTTCTGTGAGTATTAATAAAATACACAATGTATCTCATAAGACACATGAAATTTAGTTACCATCCATTGCTGAGAGTAACTTTAATTCGCTTTAGAATATCAAATCTGTCTATAAATGCCAGCAGAGAATGGCTCAGAAGCTTTGCATCTCCCCAGGCAGTCGTTAATGCATACACTCCTGCTTGGTTTGGCCTAGCATCCTCTAGGCACAAACGCAGGCTCTACCCCAAGGCAGCCTTTCCAGAGCATTAGCCATCAATGTGCATTTTGCATTATAGGCTAAAAGTGACCGTTAGCACTATACATAGCTGTTTTTCATTTACCTGCTATTAATGGAATCTACCAAAACTTCTTTGTGTCTTGTTGACACACATTTGTGACACTTTTGTGAATAGTGCTTCCTTCCTTTCCCTGTGTACCATAATAGTCATAAGTAAGTCAGAAATACTGAGAAGTGTCTTCATTTTAATACTTGATAGGCTGCCAAGAGTAAAGCCTTTTTCCACATTTATATGCATTATGTTTATTACATCATCCCACCCAGGGGGTGCCCCTCCTTCATGCCCTGTACCACAGAGATAATTGTCCCAGGAAGCTGACCTGCATGAGCAGTTAGAAGATGGATAGATAGATGCTTGTATATTACATGTATAGCATGAATGTTATAGCATCTAAGGATGATAAATAGTACTAACCACAACTTTGCACAGCATTTTTTTTCATATCAGCCACAGAGCAGCTTTTTACCTTACAACAACTGATAAAACCAAAACAAAATCACAGTGTAGTAGCTCAGGGAAAGTGTTCCTATCCACAAATTCCTTCTTATGTTCCTGTCAAAACAAAGAGGCAAAACCCAGGTAAATCATCCCTCCAGGATAACATGTTTATGTCACTTCATAACATATGCTTTCTTGTGCCCAACAGTACTGTAAAGTTACATTTTTCCATGATTTAACTGCATCCCAAAAAATATTTTTTTTCTTTACTGTCATTACCGTTTCTTTGAGATGTAAATCACAATCTTAATGTTCTCTCTCCTGTTTCACTTTTAAAAATTACTAGTTGAAATATATCATATTCCAGTACTACTAAAACATTCCAAGCTTGTTGTTACAAACAGTTTAAAGTATCTAACATGCCGTTTGAACTAACAAATACACAAAGCTGGATACAAATCATTACTTGAATTGGCATATCACATCCTTTTTGAAGTGGAGACCATATTGTGCGAGTATTGTATCATCAGGAATCTAACACTATATGAATCATCAGGTTGACTTGTTCGTCATGTTGTTACTTGGCTTGGCTCGTGGCTCTCACTTTTTCTACCCAGGGGAGCTCTTCAGAGTGTCCTACTTTTAATCTGACAAGAACAGACAGAATGCCGGGCACCTGCGGCCTATTACTATGACAAAACATCAGTCGTCTGGCTTGTTCCACTTACTGGGTTTAGACCCCCTTGCTCGAAATGAAAATAACTGATGAATAAACCCAAGTTATTTCTCAAAGCTAAGGTGATGCTCTGGCTCGATGTGATTATTTTGATTTATGAGATGACTGAGGACAAAACAGAGCTGTGAGTTTACATTAGAAATGGTCTCCTCAACCCTCATTTGACTATCTCCTGAAGTTAAAAAAGATCTTGCATCATTTTACCCTAACTGATATTAAATGGCATAACAGAATTTGCTGGCAGAAGTAAAATGTTTTTTCATGTAAAAGAATTGCTTCAGGTCTGGAGAAAGTGCAGGCCACTCCATTTGAGGTACCCCAGTCTCCAGCAGCCGTACCCTAATGATGCGACCTCGATGAGATGGAGCATTGTCGTCCATGAAGATGAAATTAGGCCTGTGTTGTTCATGCAGGAGCACAATGACTGGATTAATGATGTTATTCAGGTAGTATGGGCTTGTCACTGTACCATTCACAAAATGTAGGGCAGTTCTGTATTGACTAGACACACCTGCCCACACTGTAACACCACCACCACCAAAGGCTCGTCTGGCTGAAGCATAGCGCTCTCCTTGACGTCTCCAACATCGTCATTTCTGCTCAACGTGAATCGACTTTCATCAGAAAACAGCACTGAGGCCCACTGGTCCCTCGTCCAGCTTAAATGCTCCCTGGCCCATGCAAGACGATGATGCCTATGCCTGGTGGTGTGGTCAGGTACCCTTGCAGGTCGTCTAGCACGCAGACCATGCTGATGTAAATTGTTTCTAATGGTCTGACATGACACTTGGGTGCCTCTCACCTCCCTTAAATGTGCCTGGAGTTGAGTGGCATTCATCATGCGGTTCCACAGGGCACTGTTCACAATGAAGCGGTCATCAGTATGGGATGTGGCCAAAGGACGTCCACTTCTATGCCTTTCTGTGACTCTTCCAGTCTCTCTGTATCTCTGTTGCAACCTGCTGATGACACTCTGTGACACTCTAAGCTCAGTGGCCACTTCCGTCTGAGAACATCCTGTTTGAAGCCTCGCAATGGTGAGGTACTGTTGCTCAATTGTTAGGTGTTGTCTTGGTCTCATGATGTCAAAATGTGAACAGCATGATGAGGAGGACTGTTGAAATACCAATTCTGATTGAACTAGGAAATTTATTGGTCGATTCATGGATCAAACACCTGTTGTGAATTTTGCTGTTAAGCTCCTTGTTAGAAAACAGCAAGTTGTGTAAAAAGTACTGAAACATTGAACAGTTGGACATGTGCATTCAAAAGTTTAGGGTAGGTCACATTAAGTTCACCTGTAAAGGTTATATTGCATAGCCAAATATCCCTAACGTTTTGTGAGTAGTGTGTGTGTGTATATATATCCATCCATTGTCCAACCCGCTTATCCTACTGGGTCGCGGGGGGTCCGGAGCCTAACCGGGAAGCAATGGGCACGAGGCAGGGAACAACCCTGGATGGGGGGCCAGCCAGGCTGAGGCTAATTCCAATTAGCCTCAGCATGTCTTTGGACTGTGGGGGGAAACTGGAGTGCCCGGAGGAAAGCCCACAACGACACGGGGAGAACATGCAAACTTCACACACATGTAACCCAGGTAGAGATTATGTCCCCATAAGGATAGGTAAACCCGCTCACACACACACACACACACACACAGTGGTACCTCAGTTCTTGAACTCATTAGAACTCGAATTTCTTAAAAGTCGAACCAGCCAGTTCGAAAAAAAAATTACCTTGGACTCGATGTGAACCTCAGAAGTCAAACCGTGAACGCCGACCTAAGATAACTTGTACTGTACACGTGGGGAAATGAGTCACGGTACGTCTCTCAGCAGAAACAAAAGGTAACACTTCAGTCTCAGCCTCGCATTCGCTGTGATAGCATCGTGCATGTTTACACTAGCTGAATACATATATTTA
>JABJVO010000387.1:0-11477 GCA_026770805.1 Boulengeromyrus knoepffleri
ATTATTAAATTTAAAACAATAGTAAAAACTCACGGACAAATGACGCTTCATTAAGCTGGATATTATTATTGTAATACCTTTTAAAATGAAGCAGCACATCTTATTTTTTGCAGCACAAACGGGCACAAACACAGCACTGACGAACGAGCCCAGCATTTCATCCGAACGCTGTTTTAGTGGGGCTGGCTGAACTTTTGGTGACCAGCGTAAATAATCAACAATATCTCAAAAACTACAACAGATAGGACAGCGATTTTTGCGGCACAAACGCAGCACTAACAAACCAGCCCGGTTTCACGTCCGAACTCCTTTGTAGGGGGGCTGGTTGAACTTTTGACCTTTACAAAAAACCTTTAATATCTCAAAAAGTAAAAGAGATAGGACAGCGATTTTTGCAGCACAAATGAGCACAAACGCAGCACTAACGAACCAGCCCAGCTTCACGTCCGAATGCCTTTGTAGGGGGGTTGGGTTAAGTAATCATCTCGATTAGCTATTATCTTTAAAATAGAAATCTTAATTTTTGTGGCACAAATGGGCACAAACATAGCACTAACCAAATACGATGGAATTTTTATTTGTGCCGATTGTAGGGGGGCCAGCTTCACACAGCTGCCCCAGCTGTGTCCCAGCTGCAGGTAAAACAAAGAAAGGTGACATGGTTTGGTTTTTTGCCGATTTAACTAAATTTTAAAAACTTTAAAACTTCCGACAATGGAAGTTTTGAAAAGAAGACAGATTATGGATTTAGTCTGTGGTTTTTTCATGATTCTACATACTTAATACGCTTCAGAGCTCAAAAGTCTTACCTAGAAATGTCTATAATGTGATTTTTTTACAATTTCTCAGCATGTCTGAAAATAGGTTTTTGAAAAGTATATGTTTAAAGTTGATTTTAATAAAAAATAGAATAATAACATTCTAAGTGGTCTCAGATTATATTAGTCTCTTGAGAGCCCCAATCAGAGCCTCTATTGACTCCGCGAAGATCACAGCATCGCTGGCAAAGTCAAGATCAGTAAATCTTTCTTCATCAATGGACGCCCCACAGCCGCTGGACCCCACAAACCTGCCCAACACCCAGTGCATACAAGCATTGAACAGAGTAGGAGCAAGAGCACACCCCTGGCAGACCCCAGAATCAACTGGGAAGAATGTGGATGTTCTCCCTCCACTCTTCACAGCACTCACAGTACCAGTGTACAGGCTAGCCATGACGTCCAGCAACTTCGGGGGGATCCTGTAAAGTCCCAAGATGTCCCACAGGGCAACCCGATCAATTGAGACAAATGCTTTACAAAAATCAACAAAGGTTGCACAAAACCTCTCATGATATTCACGCTTGCGCTCGATGAGAACCCTCAGTGCCAGGATCAATGATAGACTTCTTAGGCGTGTTGGTAGGCGAGAAAGTGATCTTGGATCCTGTTAAGGATGACCCTAGCAAGGACCTTACCTGGCACTGAGAGCAGTGTTATCCCCCTGTAGTTGTCCAATCCTAGGCAATCACCCTTCCCTTTCCAGGTAGGGACTACCCATTTTCCAGTTAGTTGGGATGACACCTGGCTCCCAAATGGAAGCAAACATTGCCATGAGAACAGCTTTACCAACACTTTGAAGAAGTTCACTCCAGATACCACAGATCCCTGTGGCTTGTGGCCTTCCCTACCCCCAGCTGATTCACCTCCCATGCAATCTCAGTGAGATTGGGTGATTCACATCAGAGGATCAGCCTCAAGAACCGTGGACCCAGAGATATCCAACGTCCTAGCCAGAGGATCAGCTTTAAACAACTACTCAAAGTAGTTGGTCCAGCGAGTCACAACTGCAGTATCATCCATAAGGACCGCTCCATAACCCGGCCTGACTACAAGTCTCCAAGGAACAGATTCAGCTGTAAGTAACGCTTTGATTCCTTTGTACGCAGGACATGGGTCATTAAACTACAAATGGTGTGTCACCTGCTCACAGATTTGTATAACAAATGCCTCCTTATCTGCCTGCAGATCCCTCACAGCCGTCTTCCTCAGTTCCTGGTACAGACTGGAAGTACCACCAAGTTCTGCGCTGCAACTGCTCTCGATAATATCCAGGGTTCCCTGCAAGATGAAACACCTGCTTCTGGGAACACCCACAACACCAACACAACCCTCAGCAACCTTCAGGGTCTTATCACGGAAGGTCTCCCACATCACATTGGAGTCTGCAGTCGCACCCAAATCTGCAAGTTCCTCACACAAACTGTGTGCAAACTTATCAGAAACAGCCTGATTTTGGAGTCTGACCAAGTCTAGCCTCATTCTCCTAGTAGGTCATAGCCTACTGGACATAAGCTGAATCTTTAGAGTAGAAGCAACAAGTCTGTGGTTAGAATTCACAAACTGGGTACTTCTGTAGACCCTGTAGTTCTGCAGGAGCCTCCAGCGTCTGCCCATGAGGATATGATTGATCTCCTTCGCCACACCACCAGTACTGGATTACCAAGTCTAACAATGCGTCTCAGGGCATTGGAACCAGGATCCATTTACACCCCGGTCTACAGACCCATGGGGACCAACACAATCCTCATAGCCAGTATTGTCAGTGCCAGTGGTCGCATTGAAGTCCCCCATGAGCAGAGGTGGATCACCTTATGGGCACCCATCAACCACCAAGTGAAGTTGTGAGTAAAAGGTCTCCTTCAACGAGACATCACTCACTGCATTCGGAGCATACACTGAGACAACAGATAAGACACCCAAGAAGTGCCTTAGCCTAAGCCTCTTAATACGCTTGTTGAAAGGACTGACATCAGACACCACTGGGAGGAGCCGGTCCGCCACAGCAAGAGCTACTCGCTGAGTATGGCAGGCATCAAAGTGACCAGACCAAAAATTAGGTGTATCCACCTACAGAGATCTGACCACTCCCCAGCCCGCATACCTCAAAGAGCATTGACACCGAAATGTGGAATTACAAAGTTCCCCCAACAGCAGAGGAAGACGTTCCATGCACCTACCTTGTATGGGCTACCTCAAACTGGGAGCCAAGTGCCACCATGCAGCAGGCAATGCCTCAGCACCACACCAGCCCAGAATCCCAACAGGCCTGACCCTATTAGCTCTCCGATGGTTTCGACTCTTCCGGGGATGAGGCTCCTGAAGGCTTTCCCCCATCCCCTTCATGATGTGTGCAGCCTTCCTGTGTGTGGCTGTAGCAGAGCTACTCCTGCAGAGAGCAGAAGGGTGTTGTGCTTGTTTGGACCTAACTGCTGTGAAGTGTTTTACGGCGGCTGGAGTGCCAATCCCGCCACCAACCCCGAAATTTTTTTCCCTGCCAGTTCAAGGACCGGTTGCCGGGCCGGATGCAGTTTAACATCATACCCAGGACAATGAATAGTGGTTGGCGGAATCTCATCTCCAAACACATATTACCACTCTTACCCAGAGAGAGATACTGATTTCATCCTTCATCTGGTGACAAGTTAAATGCTTACAAATTATAGATGTTTATGTTCTAATTTCTTTCAATAGTGAACGGTTCAATTTTCAAGTGTCTCCCCATTTCCAGAATCAAACTGTAATATTCCCGGGATACATTGGCCTAGTTAAAAAACGTTGAAAGGGCTTAGCTGGAAACTGCTGCCTGTAGACATAAAGTGCGACAAATTTTACACTGTAATGTTGAAAATTGAACGGGTTTTGGTCGTACGCTCCCATAAAACCTACAGACATAGAGAAGTTTGTTGGTACCCTTACAGCTCATTAAAACATTGCTTCATTTCTCCTGAAAAGTGATTCAGTTAAAAGCAATTGTTTAATGTATACCTACATGCCCTAAATATGTGATAGAGTAAACCAATAAAATTGTGAAAAGAAATGATTTGTTGTTTATGTAGATATGCTAAAGTAGTATGGACAGATTTCTTGGTACCCCTAAAGAGACTTTATCATTGCATTATACTCATGTTTCAAACTAAGTATTTAACCTTAATTAGTATCACAGGTGCCTTCAAGCGTTTCATCAGCCATTCAGCCTATTTAAAGGGAAAGAACATGCTATTTTGTTGTTTGGTATCATTCTGTGCACCACACTGAACATGAACCAGAGAAAGCAAAGGAGAGAGCTGTCTGAGGACCACAAAGAAAATTATAGATAACCATGGTCAAAGTAAAAGCTATACGACCATCTCCAAGTAGCTTCATGTTCCTGTGACCAGAGTTGCCAATATTAAAAATTACAAGGTTCTGTAGCCAAGGAACTGCAGCCAACCTCCTAGGACATGGACCCAAGATGAAATGTAACCCCAGGTTTATCAGAAGGATAGTGTGGATGGTAGAAAAAGAGCCAAAGAAACCATCGAAAACCATTCATGCTGAGCTCCAAGGTTTAGGTATGTCACTTTCTGATTGCACCATCCATCGCATTCTGACTAATAATGGGCTCCACAGAAGACCCAGGAGGACTCCACTATTGACAGGAAAACAGAAAAGCTAGAGTGGAATTCACCGAAATGCATGTTGACAAGCCCCAAAGTTTCTCGGAGAATGTCCTTTGTACTGATGAGATAAATCTGGAGCTTTTTGGCCAGTCATATTAGCTCTATGTTTGTGTAAGGATAGTGACGGTCACAGGACCTGGAAAGAGGCACACCCCCCCCTTACATCTTTTATTTTATTGTTCTGTGTTAAATGGATATAATTTATGTCATTCGTGTATAGTGATGTTTTGGCACATAGTCCTTTTATGTTTGGTTTATTTTCATATATTGGTGCTTCAGTGTTGCGTATGCAGGCGTTGTTATTCAGTTTTGCCGCTAGTTGGAGTCTGTCCTGTGAGTGAGCGTTTTTTTGGTCAGCTGTTTTGAACGAGGCAGAACATAGCTGTGCAAAAGAGAGAAGCGGGACGGAGACGTACTCGCGGCAACCTGTATATTTTTGCAGAGTAAAGCAAAAGTAAAGAAGAACAGAAACAAACCCGAAAGCGCGCCTTAGTTATTATTCAAGTGTGCTACAAGAATTTGGTGTCAGGAGTGGGATCAGCGGTGCAGCGAAAAGGACAGGAAGAATACGGAGCCGACACAATGGAGCTGGAACGACTACAGGACCAGTTGAGTAGAATCCTGGTACTCCTAAAGTTCGAGCAGTTACAAGAGGTGTATTCGCAGGCTAAGATCTCTTCGGATAAGCAGATGAAACGGCACACGCTGATTAGATTAATAAACGAAGCGGCTGAGACCGCTGTTGAGAAGGAGGAAGAGGATGTGGCGCAGGAATTTTTGGTTCGTTTAATAACGCATGCTAAAGCAGTGAAGGAGAGAGAAGACCAGGAGCAGGCAAGAGAGGATAATGTTAGCAAAGACGCTGCTGCGTTAGCTATCTTACAGGAACAGTACGCAGCGCTGCAGTTAAATTTCCAAGCCTCAGCAAAGAAAATTGAGGAGGAAATGCGGAAGCTGACGCATCAGGTATGGAGTCCGGAACCGAGTTGTGTCGTGTCGCCACCGTTAGCTACTTCCTTAATTGCTCAGCCACCTGAAGTAACGTTACAGAGAGAGTTTAGAATTAACGGCCAGATTGGGGAAAAGGGCCAGAAGGACAAGCTGTCCTATTCGAACCTGATCCATCAGATGGGGTTAAGGAAAAAACATAGCGAAGCTGAAATAATTGAAGCCATCGTCAGAGCAATCAGTCCAGGCCTAAGCCTTTGTGATATGTTGGAGATTAAGACAGATCTCACCCTTTTACAATTACGGACGATTTTAAAGGGGCATTACAAGGAGGATAGCTCCACCGATCTGTACCATCGGGTAATCAATATCACTCAAGAGAGTCACGAGTCTCCACAGAACTTCCTGTTCAGGGCAATCGAGTTGAAGGAGAGACTTTTAGCTTCTTCCAGGGAGCCAGGCGCCGATGAGCAGTATAGCCCTGACCTGGTGCAGAAGAAGTTTTTGAGAGCAATTCGGACAGGTCTGATAAGCGATAGTGTAAAATATCAGCTTAAAGATTACCTAGATGATCCAACCGTGACGGATGATGCGTTGATTGCTAAGACGAACGAGGCAGCTAGTCTTGAATGGGAACGACAGCAAAAGTTAAAGAAAAACAGCCGAGAACCCAAAGTGAGAGGGATAAAGGCAGATACGCAGCTAGTTCCAGAGGCCCCAGTAGGAACGGTTGGGGGGCGGGAACAGTCATCCTCCCCATCCACCAAAGTTAAGGCTGTAAAAGCACAGCCAGTGGTGACGCGTACAGAGGACGACCTCCTTGACATAATCAGACAACTGAAAGAAGAGGTGCAGGGAATAAAGAAAGTAATGTACGAGTCTCCAAAGCTTTCTGCACGACAACAGGCGGGTAGGAAACGCGGCTGCAGAAATTGCCAGGACAGTGACAAAGGAGAGCAATACGACCATTGCTTCAGGTGTAGGCTAAGTGTTCACTTTTCCAGGGGCTGTAGGACCCGACAAAGACTGGAGGACAAGGCAGGACAGGTGGATATGTCGGTTAGTAGTGTAACGCCCACATCATTACCATCGGCAAAAGAAGATACTGGACAACCTAGTGGTGCCTACAAGCTGATCACGGAGAGTATCCAGTATTTAGAGGATAAGGTAACTGCCAGAGCACCTAACGTGGAGCTACAGGGAAACAAAACAGTTAATGTTAGTCTCCTCTCTCCAAGGAGAAGAGCACAGTTGCTTAGTTTAATTGGGAAGAAATCGATGATCACTTGTCTTCTGAACGGAGTAGAGACAAAAGCTTTATGGGACACTGGATCGCAGGTCTGTCTCATAAATGAAAAATGGAGACGACGGAATATTCCACGTACTACAGTCAGGAGTATCGCCGAGATCTTAGAATCAGGAGCACTAGAAGGGAGGGCAGTAAACCAGACACCCATCCCCTTTTCTGGTTGGGTTGAGGTTAGATTTAGGTTACCCTCCGAGCATGTCACACAGCTAGAGCTATTAGTTCCAGTCCTGGTGGCTAGTGAAGATGGTGTCGCCGAGGAACCAATTATTGGTTACAATGTAATAGAACATCTGCTGGAGAAGGGTGTAGAACCACCACGTATTGTGACGGAAGCTATCAGCGCAGCGTTCTCCTTTGACTGCAAGAAAACTGAAGTATTCCTGAAGTTGATGAAAGATAGAGATGACAAGGTAGGGGAGAGCATGGTGAAAGTGGCTAAGGAGTTTGTAACTATTCCAGTGGGTCAGACAAAGACGGCAAAGTGCAGTGTGAGAACAAGCTCACTCCCGGCCCATCAGGCGGTACTTTTTGAGCCCTGCCCACAGCCACAGTTACCAGAGGGTCTGCATGTAGAACAGGGTGTTGTAAGCTTACAGGGAGGTTCGTGGTCCCGAGTCACTATTCCTGTAGTGAATAGCACCGCTCATGATATTTCACTGGCCCCAAGAACAATTCTTGGACAGGCGCAGATGGTCAAAACCATCTATCCAGCGCCAACAGAACCAGTGACCGCAGCGCAGATGATGACCCTAGGCATGAGAGAAACAGTAGTGTCAGCCACTGAGGGTATGGGCAGAAAATCGCCAGAGGCAAAGGTGGGAGGTGGTGGAGATAGCTGGGATCCCCCGGTTCCTCTTAGTCATCTCTCCCCAGCAGAACAGCAAAGAGTTAAGCAGCTTCTGAGGGAGGAATGCACAGCTTTCTCCCAAGATGAACATGATGTTGGAGCCATCCCCTCATTGAAGCTGAAGATTCATCTTAGTGACCCTACACCTGTAAAGAGGACATATGTATCAGTCCCCAAGCCACTTCATAGAGAGGTAAAAGAGTACTTAGAGGACCTCTTGAATAGAGGATGGATAAGGAAATCGAAATCTCCCTACTCCAGTCCAATCGTTTGTGTGCGGAAGAAGGATGGGAATCTCCGCCTATGCTGTGATTATAGGGAATTGAATACAAAATCTGTCCCTGACCGGCATCCGATACCCCGCATACAAGATATGTTGAATAGTTTAAAGGGAAGTACGTGGTTCTCAGTCCTCGACCAAGGGAAGGCCTATCACCAGGGCTTTCTGGAAGAGTCAAGCCGCCATCTCACTGCATTCATCACGCCCTGGGGATTATACGAATGGGTGAGAATTCCCTTCGGGTTGTCCTTGGCACCGGCAGAGTTCCAGAGGTCGATGGAGGAATGCTTAGTGGGGTTACGGGATGAGATATGCTTACCATACTTAGATGACAACTTGGTCCATTCAAAAACATTTGAAGACCATCTGAAGGATCTGAGGAGTGTTTTACACCGTTATCAGAACCATGGAGTCAAACTAACCCCCAAGAAATGAGAGATATTTAAGAAGCAGGTGAGATTCCTGGGAAAGCTTGTGACGAAAGATGGTTACACAATGGATCCTGCAGATATCGCACCCGTACAGTCGTTGACGCAGAAGAGGCCTACAACCATAGGAGAGCTGAGGAAGCTGCTGGGATTCATTTCGTATTATCGTAGTTACATTTCAAACTTTTCTTGGATAGCTAGGCCACTTTATGACCTCCTTTCCTCAGACAAAACAGGTAAGGGGAAGGTTAGGCCAGCAGGATGTGGCAGGAGAAAGCAGAGTAATGGAGGTCAGTTGCCATCGTGTTACCCAGTTGACTGGTCAGATGAACACCAACAAGTGTTGTGTCAGTTAGTTGATTTTCTGTCTCAGCCACCAGTGTTAGGGTATCCTGATTTTGAGCAGCCATTTATTGTACATTGTGATGCCTCACAAGAAGGGCTAGGAGCAGTGCTTTATCAGAGGCAACAGGGGAAGCTGGCTGTGATTGCGTATGGGTCTAGGACTCTAACTGCCCCCGAGAAGAACTATCATCTTCACTCAGGAAAGTTGGAGTTCCTGGCGCTGAAGTGGGCCGTATGTGAGAGGTTCAGGGACTACTTATATTATTCTCCACCATTCGTAGTTTATACTGATAATAACCCTCTCACGTATGTACTCACCACTGCCAAGCTGAACGCTACCACTCACAGGTGGGTAGCTGAACTTGCCGATTTCCAGTTTTCCATCAAGTACCGTCCCGGCAGGGCTAATCAAGACGCTGATGGTTTGTCGCACATGCCCCTGGATATGGAGCGGTACATGCAAACATGTACACAAGCATTACTACCAGAGGTTATGGATGGTGTGATTCAGGCGGTGACTGCTCAGTGGCGAGGAAGTGAGCCCTGGATGTCTCTTGTGATTATAGGCACGATGTTAGCGGAAGGAGATAGTGAAATAATGACAGCAGTGGCAGAAATCCCTAAAATGACGCTGAGAGAGGTGCAACAAGAAGATCCTGTAATTGGTGAAGTGCTGAAGTATGTTGTATCGAAGCAGTGGCCAAAGTGTGGAACACGCTTCCAGGATAGCAGAACAGCTGCACTAGTAAGGCAGAGGAGAAAATTGCATGTTGAAAGTAATGGGCTGCTTTACCGGAAAACACCTAGTCGAACACAATTACTTTTACCTAAAAGGTACCACCAGCTGGTGTACAAGGAGCTCCACGAAGATATGGGTCACCTCGGAGTAGAGAGGGTTTTGAACCTCATCAGAGACCGTTTCTATTGGCCCCATATGCAGAGGGATATCGAGCACTACATCACACATGTGATGAGTAAGCGCCCCAATAGACCGACCAGAGCTCCACTCACCAACATCGTTACCACCTATCCATTTGAACAGATTTCCATTGATTTCTTACATCTGGAGAAATGCAAGGGAGGGTATGAGTATATCCTTGTAGTGATGGATCACTTTACACGGTTTGCTCAGGCCTACCCCTGTCGGAATAAAGCTGCCAAGACGGCTGCAGACAAGATATTTGGAGATTTCGTACTGAGGTTTGGTTTTCCTACAAGGATTCACCATGACCAGGGTAAGGAGTTCGAAAATAAATTGTTTGCTAAGCTTGAGGAGTATAGTGGGGTCCAGGGGTCTAGAACTACGCCGTACCACCCGCAAGGGAATGGCCAGGTAGAAAGATTTAACCGGACATTGTTAGCCATGCTTAGGAACTTGCCAGCGACTGCTAAGGCAGACTGGAAAGCTTCCATAACGAAAGTGGTGCATGCTTACAATTGTACGCGCAGTGAAGCTACTGGCTATGCTCCCTATTACCTGTTGTTTGGTCGGAACCCTCGGCTCCCTATTGATCTAATGTTTGGCCTTACGGCAATGGAACAAGGCGTATCCCATGCAGATTATGCTGAGAAGTGGAGAGCTAGAATGACTGAAGCTTATCAGTTAGCTTCTAGGACAGCCACTAAAGAGGGGCTACGAGGTAAGAGGTTCTACGACAGGAAGGTTCATGGTGCAGAATTACACCCAGGAAGCAGAGTGCTGGTTCGCAATTTAAATGAGAAGGGTGGACCTGGCAAATTAAGGTCATTCTGGGAAGATAAGGTGTACGTTGTGACACAGAGGAAGCACCAGGAGAGCCCAGTCTACGAACTGAAGCCAGAAAATGGGAGAGGACGCACAAGAGTCATCCATAGAAACCTCTTGCTGCCATGTGACTTTCTCCCTGTGGAAAAAAAGGACTTACCTGTTGAACCTAGGAAACAGACAAAGAAAGTAAGTAAACAGAGGCAGACAGAACAGGAACACAGTTCCGAGGAAGAGGATGATTGGAGGGCCATAATCGTACCGCAAACAAGAAGTTGTGAACAGGTCAGGAGTCGATTGTTGCCTGATGCCCCCGAGTTCCAGCCACGCAGTAGAACAGCACTAGCTGAGGATCTACACGCTGAGGGCAGAGCACCAGAGGACACTGAGGTACTGAGCACACAGGATGAAGATGAGTCTCCCACATCTGCACAAAGTGACCAGGAAGATACTTACCAGTCACCTGTAACACAGAAAAAGTATCCTTTGCGAATAAGAAAGCCCAAAATGTTGTTTACTTACCCTCGATTAGGCCAGCCTGTTATGTCTCAGGAGTAAGAGTGTGTTAGAGTAGAATCAGAACTTAGTGTAGTAATAATAAAGGGTTAATGAAGTTCTTAAGGGTTAACTTGCAGTGATTTAGATTATTTGATAGTTAAGCCAGACAGTATAACAATTTACCAGAGCGACAAGACCACATGTTAGGTGGGAGGCTATTCTATCGTTAAGAGTACTTACTCTCAGAAGTGATGCAGATATCTTGCCTAAGGCAGAAGTGACAGTAGACTGTTATCGTGCACAATAGCAGTTGCTGCAGAGTGATGGCATCAACAGGAGATACATGTCATCTGATGAGCTGAAGACAGCATTGCATTTCTATGGACACTCATAAATCCTGACTCCTACATAGAAAATGCCTACCTGCATGCTATGCATAAGGACATGTTAATGTGTGAATTCATAATGTGAATTGGTAATTGTATAATGTCGGGACGCCATTTATTTTGGAGGGGAGAGTGTAAGGATAGTGACGGTCACAGGACCTGGAAAGAGGCACCCCCCCCTTACATCTTTTATTTTATTGTTCTGTGTTAAA
>JABJVO010000388.1:0-11458 GCA_026770805.1 Boulengeromyrus knoepffleri
TCAAAGCCAAACTGCAAAGACTTTGCTATTTTACCAAGTTGTCTTGTCTCCAGGTTATTGTTCTGAGCCTCTTCCTTATCAAGCTCTGATGCTCAGACACTGCAGTGAGAGCAGTGATGGTGTCTTTATATATATTCATTGTATTCCTGTGTGGTCAAAGCTTACATGTTTTTTCATCATCACTGAAATGATTTGGGAATTACTTCATCATGAATGATGCAATGATATCAAGTATACCACGTACGGTTTTTCAACCTTTCAACCAAATGGCCCATCTATCATGGCTCCCTTGCCAAATTTTGCTGACTGGGGGGGGAGGGGGTAATTTATATAGATAATTGTAGATACATACACACAATTTTTTTCTATATGCAAACAAATTTTTTTTTTTTATGAAACTAACATTAAACAAAACTTTTTTGCCGTAGGGCGTAACAGACAGTGTGGTTTGTTGCTAGATTTCTTTTTCCGCCGTTGACATTAGTGTTAAAGTTGTCACCTGTCCCATAGTGAAAAATAAAATTCTGCATTCCATTTTTAACCAATATCCACTAGAACCCCCACCCCACTCCAGCTGTTTTACTGTTAAATTTTTATCCGATGGAAACCGGTTCTCGGAAATGCTAATGTAAAAGATGATTAATTGGGGAGTTATGAAAAAGATGAAGTTGAAGGAAACAGAACTCCATGTTGATGGTAAGAAAATGCAATATACTGTGACTTTGGCATCAGGAATCCAGTTTAGGTGAACTGTCCCATCCATAAGAATCGGAGGGGACCGCGGGAGATCCTCAAGGGCCTCCATGATGTTGTCTCACCCCATATCACTCCCTGGCCTGACCTGACCCCCCATACAGGAGCTGTGGATGAGGATGCACTGGGAGAGGAAGGTACACCTGGGACTCTGAGGACTGTGGCATGGCAATCATGGTGACAATGTCCGTCTCCTCCGCATTTGTGGGACTTTGTGTTGAACTTGGGGGTCGCTGGGGACAGCTGACCCCTCAGGTAGGGGGCAATGTGATGGTGCAGGGCTGGTCAGCAAACACTGATTATGCAGACTACTGGCATGGCTTGTGTGACGCCGCTCATATATGTAAGTCTATTACATCAGGGTGCAAGCAGAATCTGGGGACTGCATACAGCAGTTGCAGGGTGCACAATACAAATATCTTTATTAGCTGATTAGCCACACCCAGGCAGGGAAAGGTAAAGGCAGGATCTCTGCAGAGCAGAATTAAGCTGTATACACAGCCAGGAGCGCAGCCAGCGTGGCCTTCCGGGCACCTCAGTCTGCCAGTGGCTGCATCAGGAGGGGGTGGGGCTGTCCGCTCAGTGATTCTTGCTGCAGCCCCCTCACAGGCTTTCTGATCAGGGGAAGCACGATTGACAAGGTTACTACTTCCCCTCCCCCCCTGACTGTTCCCCTCTCACCATATCTGTAGAACTACTGCTGCTGGAACTAAATTTCCCGGAGGGACCTTCCCGAGGGATTAATAAAGTACTTTCTTTCTTTCTTTCTTTTTCAATGTCCCTCAAAGCAGATTTCGTAGGAAGAGAACTGCAGCCAGCTGATTGCCATCCTACTAATAATTGTTTTGCCCCTGCACATGTCTGACTGAGGTGGTTCGTGAGGCGGTAGCTACTGGAGCCTGTCATGGATGGTCTGACCAACCCCGACATGCTGCCACCCCCCCCCAGCAAGTGCCATACTGTCACACTGGAGACCAAAAGCAGAAGCGACAGGGTCACTAGCAGCCTACCAGGGGGCAGGGTGGGCCGAAGGACCTACTTGAAAGAGTAATTCTGCAGATCCATCTGTGTGATGCAGACATTGGTGTCCATGGCCTGGGCTATCCACTGCAGGGGCGCATGGTCTGTGATGAGCGTGAAGAGCTACCCCATGAAGCCCTGCGACAACACTGCTCCCAGGCCAACCATATGCTGGTTAAAACGGCCCTCAGCACTGAGCTGGGCGTCAAGGCTGCTTTCAGTGAGGTGAAGGCCTGCTCTGCCTGGTCACTCCAAACAATCTGCTCAGACTGCTCATTATGGGTGATGTCTGACTGGGGGGCTGCGGCAGAGGAGAAGTTGGGGACAAAGCACCAGTAGTCCCATGCCAGCCCTAGGAAACTACCTGGGTTTTGGAGGTTCCCGGAGCTTCTGCCTCTGAGTGGCAGAGGTCAGGTTTCAGTTGGGGTCCTTTTACCTTCAGGGGGGAGCACAGGTCCTTTATGGTGCAGGACACCCACTCGGCTGGCGAGGAGGAAGAGTTCCCGGGTAATATTCTTGGACGTGGCCTTCCGGAGGGCCACCACCTCAGGATACCAGGATACCACTACGAGGACTAACATGACCGGGGAAGTGGCCTGACGAGATCCAGGTCGATGCGATTGACCTGGGTGATTGTGGCGGGGGGCTGGTTTTCAGGCAGGTGGGACAGCACACACAGAAGGTTACACAGAAGGTTACCTCAGAGGTCATACATGACCATTAGAACTGATTCCGTAACTGGGCTTCAGGGTTCCTAGCCTCCAGATGTCCTGCCCAGGTGCAGGTGGGTCTGCTCTAAGAAGGTGTCCATGTGGTGGCGGGACACTACTAAGAGTTCCCTCTGCTCTCCACGGCAGGGCACTGAATGGTACAGCAAACCATTCTGAACAAGAACATACACCTCAAGGAGATGACCTGCTACCCATTTCTCCCTTTCGATGACAGTGACGTGACTCCAGCAGTGCTTCAGGTGGTCGTTGGTCTTCTAGTTGGCGGCAAACCGATGCCCTCACTGGACTTGCTGTGAAAAGTCAGAAAGGGGGTGGGAGTTACCCGCCGGCTGCTCGCTTATTGCACTGGCATCCCCTTCTTATGCTACTTAGGTGGTCCATCCCATGTGGAGAAGACCCTGGTACAATCAACCCCATTTCTGACATTCCTGGGATTAGGTTCTCTTCAGAGCAGCGGCTTCGAACCCCAGTCAGCCCCACCTCAGCAGGAGATCCACTGGTAGCTTGGGCATGATGCCAGCCATCAGGGTCCATTCCACCCTGTGGCCCACGGATGCAGATGGGGCCCACTGGGTGGTCCCCATGCAGAGAGGTAACTGGCAGGGTCCCCACTGGCTTGACCCTCAGTAGGCAGGCCACCTCTTACAAGGGTCCAAAAATGTGGGGACAGAGTGGCCCTTGACAAACACCATGGGTAGCCTCTAACATGGCTGTAAAGCTGGTGAAACATGCAGCTGCCCATTGAGGTCTTCGTGACAGTCCCCACTCCTGGGTCAGTGGGCATCGGCTCATCTCGGGGCTGAAGGGTCCTTCGTGGACCTCCTGGGGATGGGAGTTGTGCCGGGAACCTGGCTACACCTACTTCACCCCCAGTTGGTGCAGCACAGCCCCAGGTTTATTCCCCCACCCCTTGCTATTTGGGCTGTAGCCAGACTTGCAGTCTGGGACAGCTAGCTGAACTGGGCTCGAAATGGCTGGTCAGTACTATATGCCCACTTATGGAACCGCTATGTAGCTATGGTAGGGTACAGACCTGAGCGAGCTAAAATCTCAATCTTCAGAGCATCGTAATCCTTGTACACGAGCCAGGGCAGGGCATTGTAAGCAGCTTGGGACTCACTGCACGCAGGTCCCCATCCTGGTCCCGGACTGCCCTCATTCTCCACCACTGTTGGGATGCAAGTAGAATCCAGGGACTGGAGACAACAATTATATATTGTGGCTTTGGTCTCATTGCAGCAGAGAGACTAAAACAAACAGATTTAGCGGGTAAACTGACCTCCTTTATTAATAGTCCCACTGTTACAACAAACAAGAACAGATCTCACTATCAGACACCAACAGAAATAAGAACAAGCATCACTGACACAGATACTGACACAGGATGAATGGAGGGGAAGCCACACCACAAACATGATGTTGCACAAATGGTGAGTATTTACAAAATTAATTGAGACATGCAAGGAGCAGATGGTATAGTACAATAAATAAAATAATAAAATTTAGTCTCAAACTAAATACTTGCATATTAACACATCTTCATTCATATTTTAAAAATAAATAAAAACTAAAGTGTCCTTTCTCAAAAATGTTATCAAATATCAGACTGTCATGCAAGAAGGGACGACGGGCGTGGGAGCAGGAGATGGGGCAAAGAAACGGGTTTTATTCAACTAATAGACTAAAACAGAAAGGAACATCATCACGGCAGAGTTGCCGTCTTTGGTCAGCTGGCCGGCGTGAGAAGTCTGCACATCCATTTCCATGTATGTAAGACTTTTATTATCTTGTAAATAGAGTTTGCTTCCCTCTAGTGGTACTTCAGTGAATATTGTAAAAGCTTAAAGCTGAATACTGAAAGGGTTTATTTGAACTTGTGTTTTACATTTAAGAAAGCAGATTTCAATTCAAGTTCAAAAATGAGGGGATTCAATTTTGAATCAAAGGCTGCTGACAGAGATAAGGGTCCCTGAATTATCTCTACTTGTTTAAAATACTTAAAACTCTGGAATCACTTGTCCTACAGTCACAAACGAGGGCTCATTTTAATCAGGACAGTCACAAGATATTAATGAAAATCAAACCAATTATCAAAAGTGTTTTTTGCTGGTAAACAACCCTAGAACTGGACAGTAACTTTATTGAAAAAAAATAGTGGCCTGAAAAGCAATATATGTAACATTATATAAACATTTGAACGAACTAGCCTCCCGAAAGCATAATAAATTGTTGCTGCTTATGACTACATCCACTGTTTGACTGGAAGTTTCCACAGTAGCGCCCCCTGGAATAAGGTGGATAGAATGCTGTGAATTGTGTATACGCAGTGAATGTGAAATCCACGGGTGAAAACTGAAGAAGTCACACATGCCTTATTTACAGGAGCAGTTTTTTTCTGTTTTTGAGCATTTTAATCTTCTTTTTAGACTAACCCACTTCCCCACGCCAGGCTCTCAGGGAGGCGATGGCAGGACGCTGCAGCAAGCCAGAGGGAAACCCCAGGAACCGAGCCTTGTGCCTTCCCGGGGAAATCTAATGGATGCAGCGTGCTCTGCCTACCAGGGTCTTTGCACCACCTGGAAGAGCAAGCTGTGGCCCTGCAGCAGGGTGTGCCGATGAGAGAGGAGGGTGGGGCAAAGACCGCCTTAAAGCTTCTGCATTACAATGGGAAGGCTGGTAGCTTGGCACAATGTATAGAGTGATGCTGAGATGGTAGTGCACCTGGCACGTGAGGGGGAAGCACTCCAAGCTCTCCTCAGCCTGACCATCGACAAGCAGTGAGACTACAGTGGTGGCACTGGAGCAGCGGTTCATATGATGGCCATTGAGAGAAGCCACGGGAGGGCAGGCGAGTTGGTTTGGTGAGACAGCAGGACCCTGGGGGCATTCACAGCGGATCTCCATATCTATGCACAGAAGGGTTACCTGGCTCTCCATGCATTTCTCATGGCACTGTAATAATAATAATAATAATAATAATAATCTACACTTTATTAATCCCCGTGGGGAAATTCTTTTTATGCCTCCCTCAACTTGCTCTTTTGTAGAGCAAGCTGTCCGCAAAGGGCAGCCGCCTGTAGCAGCACCCAGGGAGCTGGGGGTTAAGGGTCTTGCTCAAGGACCCACAGATGTGCTTAGGCGGGACTTGAACCGGCGACCTTGTGATTATAGGCACACGGCTTAGCCCACTGAGCCACACGCTGCCACACACTGCTAATGAGAGCGGCTGCGCCAGCATGACCAACTGCAGGTGCTGGCTACGTGTCACTGGGGGGCCGTGAAGGAGAAAAGGAAAAGTCCAGTGCACGTAACCTGCACCAAGCCACAGCAAAGTGTTAGCCACCATCTGATGCACCTTGCTACTGCTGTGGGGAGATCAAGCACAATGCATGGAACTGCCCCACCCTGGCCCCTTGACACAACTCGTTACAGCCACCAGACAACTGCAAGTGGGTGTTGCAAAAGGAGCATGTTGCCAACATTAAAAACCAACACGCCCTCACCCCTTTAGCACCAAGTTGGCTGACTGGGCCACGAACATGAATTTTACTTGGACTGCATTGTGGAGGACATCTAATGCCAAAGCCTGGTGGATACAGCATCCAACATCATCCTCATCCACCCGGGTTCCCTCTCAGACATGGACTAGTCAGCCCCACCAGCATGGGAAGAGACAGGCGTTCAGCTCGCCTCCATCACCAGTATGTGCGTACCAATGAAGGGGAGGAGGCAGCTCTGAATCACACTGGTGGAGTGGATCATGGAGCAGGAGGTGTGGCTGGCTGACATCTGGGACGCCTGCATCATGGGGCTGGACTTGATGTGCTGGCTGGGAGCAAATGTCGACAAGTCCATGGCCACACTCCAGCTCGGTGTGGATGCAGTGACTCTCCAGCAAGATGCAGGCCAGCAGAAGATCTTGCCAATGAATTAAAACATCTAAATGATACTGTACGCTGTGTGATACTGAAGTTGTAACGCTGTTCCATTTGGCGGAAAATTCGGTGGCTCAGGGTCAGGTTCATCTTGCCTAAGCTCTTCAGATACCGGAAAGCCACGATTTTGTGCCAGATTATGCAACACGCTACATGCATATACAATGCGACACACTTTTTGTGGACTGTATAGCAGCACCCCAGAGGTCTTGTCCAGGCAGCGCCAGCAGCCTTTAAGCTGCCCTACAGTGCGCTTTACCACCGCCCGAGGCCCAGAATGGGGGGCGTCATTATAACGCCGCTCCTCCTCATTCTGTAGGTTTGCGAGTGGCGTGAGAAGCCACGACTTCAGTGGGTACCCACTGTCCCCTAAGGAGTTGTCAAAGCTTACAATATTGGGCCAAATTATAAAATGGGAAGAATCTTCTTACCGAGCAGCCAGCCATCACGTACCACCCCATTTTCAAGTTTGTTTCCAAAACTACTTTTTCTGAGAATGAACGAATCATGGGTTGAGCCAGGCCATCAGGCGTCAGAAGCATTTTGAATGTGGCGGGGGCACACTGGCATAAAACTAATATTTTATGTTAAATGTGGGGGGATCCAAATGAATAATTATGAAATATGAGGAGGACACATCCCCCTCAGATTTAATGGCGGCGACGCCCATGCATTAATGAGACACATGTTCGAATCGCACATGATTTGTACATTAATAGAGTATAAGTGCTATCTACAGTATGTACATAAGCAAATTCGTTCTCTGAAGGTGCCTTTATAGCAATGTGCGTGCAGTCAATGGCTCCAATTACATTGGGAAAACCAGACATCGCTGCAAATTGCGCTTTAATGTTTGCCTGTTCAACCACAATGTAAGTAAATTTTATATATCTGGGTGACAAGCGGATTATGCTGTCCCATACAGCTGGCATGGCGTGACTTGGTGCTGATTGAAAAATACCCGATCGGTCCGCAAGTTCTCGCTGAAAAGCACCTGTGGCTAAGAACCCAAGAGTGGACAGAACTTGTAAAGGAACAGGTATGGCGCAATTCCTCATCTTCTGCCTTTGTAAAGCTGGCCCCAGTTCAGCACACAGCTCCAAAATTGCTCTTGGAAATCAGAATCGAAGCCAGTCATCATCATGGGCCAAGAAATCATTAAGATCCCTGAATACGCGCTCTCTTCTAATTCTTCCATAAGCTATGTCTTCCAATAATGCAAAAACAGCCATGGTAGTTGTAATAGTTTGGTCATTTTCTGCACCATTTTATTGTTACAAATTGATTAAAAATCAGGTGCCGTACATTTGTAAACAACATACAATTAATGTCAGTGTATTGGATAAAGTCAGTGTCATGATTGTGAGTATAAAAAGGGAAACCACAGTAGCAATGAACATATGTACGTCATGTCTGGAGCTGCCGTGAGAATGTGTGAAGCGGTACGCCAAGTTCAGTTTTTATACATCTTTTCGTGAGTGTGGAAACGGACGTACGCAAAATTTTAGGGCAGGCTCGGGTAGCACAGACAGGGCAGGGTCAGGCAGCACAGACAGGGCTGGCTGGTCAGGCAGCACAGGCACAACAGGCAGGACAAAAACAGGCGGATCAGGCAACACAGGAACAGGTTCCGTGGAGGGCGTTGCATTGACCGGTGGTACAGCAGGGACCTTGGGTGGCTCAGGACCAGCAGGGAGTGCTGCAGTTGCCGGGACTGGGACCCAGCTGTGTGGCGACGCGTACCTCAGGTATGGGGTAAACGTTCCCGGGCGGGGGTGCCTCCCTCAGTAGGGTCCCGCTCCGGCTGGCTAAACTTAAAGCCACAGGGTCCTCCCGGACCTCGGGCTGATTTGGCCAATAGATGACTTCCTGTAACAGACCGAGGCGTTGATCCTCAGTCCGCGGAAGCGTTTCTTCTTTGAGATCTGTCATTCTGTCATGTACGCCGTTCAGCAAGCAAGCAGGACGGGGAGAATGACAAGTCAAATCCGCAGAGATCCAAAGGATGGGGTTTATTAAGGGCAGACAAGCAACACAGGGTACACAAGTCAATGACAGATCTGGGGATACAAACTCTGACGTGGACTTAAATACACAAGACTAAGGGATGGAAATGCAGAACAGCTGAGAACAATTGGGAATTCACATGAGGTAACGGGGGGGCGTGGCAAACATGAGGATCGTACGAGCAGTTCATGACAACATCCTAACTAAAGAAGTAAATATATGGGATTTACTGAATCTCTTGGTAATAAATGAGACTTTCTGCCAGCGCTATCTCTGAACTAAATAATTCTGGTAATTGAGTGACTTACTTTATGGCATTTTCCAAAGAAATGCCATTTATTGACAGGCTTCTTACTCGTTCTTATGCCGTACCAGCAAACTCAGTGGGATGAGAATTGTGACTGACACACACTCTAATGTACCATGGCGTTATCAGCCTTGCTATTTGTGCTATGCACCAACCAAGCTTGTTCCAGTTTCCACAGTCAAATAAAATAATCTTTATAAAACTTAATGATACGGTTAATTTCCACCATTTCACACAGCCTTTTATTAGTCAGCTGTTGTTTATTATATGAGGTCTTCAGTGAGTTAAGTTTATATGCAAAGCCGTGCCGTGCTTCTCTGCACACCGCTCTCTATGTTGTCTCTTTGCTCGCGGGTCTGGTAGTGAGCGTCTGCCTACCAGAGCAGGAGTTGAGAATGAACTGTTTTAACAGGTAGTAAGGGCTCTATATGTAACACCTGAAGGGACCTGTGGAAAATATTTAATTGATCTTACTTCTGCGTGCACATGAGATAATTTCGCGTGCACATGAGACAATGTTATTTTTTTGCATTTTAATTCTTTCCTTCAGGGGCTCCGTATTCTCCAGATAAAAACTTTAATGAGAAAAAACATTAAATTCTGTAATAAGATATATTAATCGTATGTGTTTTTGTAAACCTGGCATTATATGTGATATTAATGAGGGGGGTGAATCCCCCCTGCATGTCAACATGGCGGGGACGTGCTAGTTCTTTCTAGCAGTGCACTGTTAATAAAGATGAAGTGATGTTATTACCGAACCTAACCAAGTTAAAACATGACCCACCGCTCTGATTTGGCTACAGTACCCTGATAGATAGATAGATAGATAGATAGATAGATAGACCGACCAGATGATACATTAATACAGACGCAATAATATAAACATTACATATTTTAGCTAAGGGGGCGACATGGTGGTGCAGTGGTTAGCACTGTTGCCTCACACCTCTGGGACCTGGGTTCGAGTTACTAAATTGCCCATAGGTGTGAGTGTGCCCTGTGATGGGCTGGCCCCCCATCCAGGGTTGTTCCCTGCCTCGTGCCCATTGCTTCCGAGATAGGCTCCAGACTCCCCGCGACCCAGTAGGATAAGTGGGTTGGACAATGGGTGGGTGGATAGATAGATATTTTAGCTAGAAGTATGTTAACTTCAGAAAGAGGTCATTCTATTTTTTAAATTTTGTGTACTATAACAACCATTATATGTTAGAAACAAGCCAGAAACAATTTCATTAATCTTAACAATGCCAAAATATACAGTGCATTTACTGGTGACACATTTAAACATAAGATAATGAGAAATAGATAAGATGAATGTTTTGGTCTCGTTGACACATTTTTGTCGCCTCTCGTTAGCCTGTCCAGCACAGCACACCGATCATTGCAGCTCACACAGTGCAGCTCCCTATAGACACTGCAAGTCTGTGTCTCAAACCACTGCTAAAAAGACAGAAGCGTCTCTCATCACTAGCTGCTTGGGAAAACGCTGCTGTGATACGGCTGTGAGCTCTAACTGTTTATTATAATCAGCACCGGTCAACCAATTAGATGACACAGACTGCCACCTGGGGTGCAAACGTCGACTAAATGTGCATGTGATTCAGGAGCACATTAAGTCTATTTAACATCTTCTTAAAGGCAACATTAATAATCACCTTCAGCTCAAATTGTATAGATATACTATATGTGCAAATGATTAAGATAAATTAACATACATTCAGTCAAACATATTCAAAGTAGTATGTTAACAATTAATTACTTGTTATTAAATTCAACATACTTTAAATGAGGTACTTTAATGAATGTACAGGATAGCTAACTTTAATAAAAATACATAAAGAACACATCTACCTAGGAAATCAAATCAAGTCAGATAAAACATGCATTATTCAAAATGTGAAGCCACACTCCAAAACCTGCCCTCTCTTACAGCATTTACAAATTTTTCTGCGTATAGATCTCAGGTTGATTCCATAAATAAGGGGATTAATAATAGGAGGACTGACTAAAAATGCCACAGAAATAAAGCTGCTACACCACTGTGGAATGTTTTTACCACTAAATGCATCAAGGGAGGTGATGAATACAAAATTGCTGCAACTTATTAAATGGGGAAGACAAGTTTGCATGAATTTAGCTTGGTTTTCTTTCGATTTCCTGCAGGCAGAAAGGATTTTACCATAGGAATAGATGACAAATGTCGCCATTAATAAATACATACTTCCAAATGTCCCATTGAATGCAAATCTCACACTATCATGTTTGCAGGTTGAAAGAGTTATTTTACAATACAGAGTGCTGATGTACAACCCACAATAGGGGAGAGTAATAGTCAGGATAATGGAACACAGAACTGAGAAGAATGGAACCATCCAAATAATAATCAACAGCTTGCATATAGTAACAGGTGTCATTACAGTACTGTAATGCAAAGGCCTGCATATTGCTACATACCTGTCAATTGCCATCACTGTTAAATTGGTAAATTCACATAATGCATATGAGAAGATGACAAAGGTCTGAAGTAAACATCCACTGTAGGAAATCAAATAAGTGTCAGAGAGTAAGTCAGACAGAAATTTAGGGTAAAACCCCACAGTGCCGAACAACCCATTTATACACAAGTTACAGAGGAAAATGTACATCGGCTGATGTAGGTCCTTCTCCAGCAAGATCGTAATAATTATAGTCAGATTTAGGAA
>JABJVO010000389.1:0-11449 GCA_026770805.1 Boulengeromyrus knoepffleri
TAATTTTATTAAGTTGCTGTATTTTTGTATTTTTTCAATCATTTTTGCAGTGATTTTTTTCAGTAAAGTTAACAAAATACCAGCAACAACCCTCTTCAGTTTAGCGTGAATATTTGTGTTGATTTAAAAGTGTTATGTGTTCTGATAACACCAAAATAATTAAAATGATGTAGTGCCTTGTGCAAAAAATAAACAAATTATTAGTAAAACACACCCCTCTGCTTGATGCAGTTATTTTGGTTATTCTAATCTAAATATATACTTGAAACTAGTAGCATAGAAAATGTTTTCAAAACATGCACATTGTGGAATGGTTTCCTTTGCTGCTCTATAAACCTAGTGAATACTAAGGAGACCATGGTTTCTGTGTGAACTGATTATTTTGTAGACATCTTTTGAAAATTAAACAATTGCATGAGTTTGAGGAAGATAAAATTAACTTTTTTAATTATTTTTTTAAAAAGGAAGTCAGTGTTGCGTTAATATATATACTTTTTTGTTTAAAAAAAGAAAAAAAATACGTAATTATGAGAGTGCCCTTTATTTCACTTGAGCCCCTGCCCCTCAAAATGTCTGTGCACGTCCCTGACCCTCACCTTTAGAATCACACTGCAGTTTCATGAACTATGAGATCTTTGGAGGCCCTATGAAATGATAGGTTTCCACCAAGTGACACCATTGTGCATGGCTACTGTTATTTTGAAACCCTTATACACATGTGTAAACTGTGGCTATTACTCACCAGTGGTTATAATGGACCTCCATAAGAAGGGGATATTCAGCATGGCTGGTAAGTAACCAGTAAGTTATTTTGTACTAGAGATTCCAGGGTGCCTGTGTCTTTGTTGTTGTTAATAAATGATGCATGATGTTCTTCCCATTCAGCTTTAGGATGTGCTGTAAATGTATACTACTGTTATCAAATTTATTGCAGCTTGATTTGCCCATAATTTACATTTTAGGTCCATGTAAGTTATTTTTCATTCATAGTGATCTCAAAGAACCTGCCAAGAACCTCAATGGAGAAGTTAATATTGAAGAATTCTGGGACTCAGTTAATATGGAAATGATAGCTCATGCTGTCACGCCCGGCTCGTCTGATCCTCGTTTGTGCCACGCCCCCCTCGTTACCTCGTGTTAATTCCCGATTGTCATCACCTGTTTCCTGTTTCTCTTGCCTTGTCCGGTGTATTTAGTCTGCTTCTGAGTGAGTCTTCCCAGATCTGTCATTGACGTTTCGTGTATTGTCATGTTCGATGTCTGTCCGGATCCCTTAATAAACCCCGTTTGTGCGTATTACAGGCTCTACTCGCCTGCTTCCCCGCTCGCCTGCTTGCCTATACGTGACAGAATGACAGATCTCCCGAACGACGCACCGCAGCAGGAAGAAGACCTATGGCTCATCCTGCTGCATGAGGTAGCGTACTGGCGAGAGCAGCCAGAGGTCCGAGAGGACCCCAGCTTATTCGCCTTGGCGGATCAGAGCTGGACCCTCCTACAGGAGGTAACCCCATGCACCGAAGCGCACGCAATGGCGGAAGTGCGCGCTCTCCTGCAGCAGCTCGTCAGCGAATGGAAGGAGAAGCGGCAGTCGCCGCTCTCCTTCTCAGAGGCAACCCCGCCTCCACCTACCTGTCCCGGCCGGCGTAAGAAGAAGAGGCGCAGGGGAAAAGGGGAAGAAGCCGCCCCGACGATCTTCCTGGGGGCGTGTTATCTCTCCACAGCGCCTCTTCCCGAGGAATGTCAGGAGGAACCTGACTCAGCAGCCCCAAAGGGTCATCACAGCCACGCAGCCACCATCACCCCAAGCCTCCATGTTCCGGAGTGGCCGCCTGGAATATGAGGGGATCGGGCCAGTCATGGATGCTATCCCGCGGGTCCTGCGGTCCCTTAGAGGGACCCAGCAACTCCAGGAAGCGCCAGACCTGTACGCGCTGGCTGAAGTGCCCGACCTCCCGCCTGCTGCTGCCGCTGCACTGCCCGCGGCACCGTCCGAGGTGCCCGCTGCGGCGCCCCCTGCTGGCCACGTGTCGGCGGCGCCCGCTGAGGCGCCCCCTGCTGGCCGCACGCCCGAGGTGCCCGCTGATGCCACCGCTCTGCCCGCAGCCCTGCCTGCTGCCGCCGCTCTGCCCGCGGCCCTGCCCGCAGCCCTGCCTGAGGCCGCCGCTCTGCCTGCGGCACCAGCTCGCCCGTCCAGCCCGGGACGCCCGCGGCTCCGGCTGCACCGCCTGCTACCTCACTGGAGGCCCTGACTCCAGTCACCCCAGCTCAGGTACTAGTCTCTGAGGGGGTCCCGGACAGCCTGACTGCCGCTCCTACCTCCATAGAGGAGGAGCTCGTATGGGACCCCTCAGGGACCTTCCTTATGACTTCTTCCCCCTCACCTCGACGAGGGCGACCCCGACAAGGACCCCGCCTATCTGTGTCCCACAAGGGGAGGGGACATAAACGTCGGGCCGGGGTCCCGCCCGCCCTGCCCCCTGGCTCGCCCTCACTCGCTTTGGCTGGGGCTCAGGGCGCGCCTGCGGTTCCTCCAGCTCCGGGCCGGCGGTCGCCTGCGGGTCCCCCTCCGCGGCCTCGGTCCCGCCTCCGACTCCACGTCGGTCGCCTGCGGGTCCCCCTGCGCCGGCGTGTTGGCGGACGGCGCCTTCGCCCGCTGTGGTGGCGCCTTCGCCCGCTGTGGTGGCGCCTTTACCCGCTGTGGCGGCGCCTTCGCCCGCTGTGGCGGCGCCTTCGCCGGCTGCGGCTTCCTCCTTCTCCTTCCCTTTGCTGTTGGCCCCTCCGGCTCCCTCCTTGTCTCCTCCGTCTGTCCCTCGTCCTGTCTCCTTGTTCCCGTCGTGGTCCCCTCCTGCTCCCTCCTCCCTGTCGCCTGCGGCCCCTCCGGCCGCCGCCCATCGCCCGTCTGGGATCCCTCGGGCTCCCCTTTTCCTCCGTCCATTCCTGTCTGGTTCTCCTGTCTGCTCCCTGCTGGAGGAGCTGGAGAGAGCAGAGGAGATGCTGAGGAAGCTGCTCCACTTCAGGAAGAAGGAGCAAGCTTCCTCAGCAGGAGATACCGCTACCTCCGAGGTTCCTGCACGCTTGTTCTTGCTCTGCCTCCTGAGGTGCCTGCTCCGCCCCAGAGGTTCCTGCTCTGCCCATTCCTGCTCTGCCCCCGCGGTTGCTGTGCTGGCGGTCCCAGTTCTCCCAGTTCTCGCTCCCGAGGTTCCAGATCTCCTGGTTCCTGCTCCCCTGCACCCCAACGCGGCAGATCCCAGCCAGGCCCCTGCCTCTCGGTCTCCCGGAAAGGGAGAGGACACCTGCACTGGGGTTGGGTTCCGCCCCCCCGCCCATCCGCCTCCCTGGCTCGCCGTTGGTCCCCCTGGCTCCAGCTCGGCGGTCGCCCACGATCCCCCTGGCCTCACTTGGGGGTCGCCTTCGGTTCCACCTGCGGCACCTCACCGGCCAGCTGCGGCCCCGCCTCCAGCGCCTCGTCAGTCGCCTGCGGGTCCCCCATCTGCGACTCATCGGTCGCCTACACCTTAGCCGACTGTGGCTACACCTTTGCCTTCCCCGGCTTCTGTTCCCTCCTCCCCTCTGCCAGAGTCCCCTTCACCTTCCTCCTTGCCTCCAACGTTAGTCCCTCCGCCTTCCTCCTTGCCCCCTCCTGCTCTCTTCTCATGCTCGCAGAGGGTCCCTTCTGCTCCGGCCTTCACGGTCGCCTGCTGCCCCTGCGGCTTCCGCCTCTCACCAGCCGGGGTTCTCTCCAGTTCCCCGCTTCCCCCCACCCTGTGCCTTCTTGCCCCCTGTGTTTGCTCCCCATCCCTCTGTGCCTTTGTTCCCTTCTGGCCCCTGTGTGCCTCCTGTGGGTGTGCCCACTGGTGTGGCCCTTCTGTTGTCCCCTTTTGTGTTCCCAGGTCTTGTGTTCCCGTCTTTGGTGACTCTATGTCTGTCTGTGCTCCCTGTGGTTTGTCGGTTGTTGTTTGAGTTGTCCTCTTTGTGCCTGTTCTGTGTGTCTGTGCTGTTCCCTGTGTCCCGTTAATGTTCTCGCTTTTGTTTCCCCAGGTTCCGTCATGTCCCCAGTCTCGTTATTCGCTCTCCTTAGGCACACCCAGGATGTGCGCCTTTGGGGGGGAGTTCTGTCATGTCCTGCTCGTCCGATCCTCCCATGTGCCCCGTCCCCTCATTAACCTCATGTGGAATCCCCATGTTTACCAGCTGTTTCTTGTTGCTGTCATTAGTCTTATGTATTTAAGTCTGTGTCAGGTACGTTTTCCCCAGTCTGGTCATTGAAGTCTGAAGTCTGTCCTGCGTTTCGTAGCTGATTTGTCACTTTACTAATAAACCCTTATTTGCCCGATCTCACGGCGTCTGTGCTGTTTCTCTGCTGAAAACGTGACAGTGTCTTTTGCTATTGTGAAGGCTTGAATTTTCTAATCTAATGTTCTGTGAAGCATCTTCTGTTAATGTGTTATATTTATTGTATAATGAAAATGTGCTCTTTTGTCAACAACAGTGTATAGTGTTGACTCATTCTGTGGCGGCTTAAGCTGTTCCCACTTTCTGTTGTGCACTTAAATTTACCAGAAAATTCAAGGTATTAGCCTATGTTTTGTTTTGTTTAATTGTCATGTTGACTGTTAATGTTACAGAGAACTTTAATAAAAGTCGCTCATTGTTGGACATCTGTGTTCCTCCGCTGCATCAGTGTGATGACGTCAACAAACGACTTGTCGACTCGGTTTCAACTTTATTGACAGATAAGTCAATCTGAAAAAATCTGAAGATCTGCCCTAGAACATAATAACAGCATGCACAATATTAGCTCCTATAAATACATTGGAATGCTTGATAGTTCTTCAATTTCAATGTACACAAAATGTTTTATCTAATTTATAGGGAAGATATGTCTTGGCAGTTGATGCATATGTGGTGGTCACCTGGTTACCACCATACAATCAAGACCCCTTTCTGTCTTTCCCAGTAAGTGAACACTTTTTAATACTGTGTGCATGACACATTTGTACAGGATTAAATGTGCATCTTATCTTAATAGTAAATACGAAACAAAGCATACAACAAGTCAATGTGGCATCAAAGGACCTTATCCTTATTCCATCCTGCCAGCCTGGCCATTGGACACTCTGTGTGAGTACAGAATTCTGCATACTTTTCTTTCTTTATGTTTTTAAGAGTGACTGAATTTTGTTTATATGTTTATTTGCTGCATGGTGAAGAAGTGTCCTTGGCTGGAGTATCCATGCTCTCCATAAATAACTGAAGCTGTATTTTGCTTCAGTTTGAAGACCTAAGAGCCCTAGGAAGAAATGAACTTTATTTCAGTTATTTCTTTTAAGAAATAACTGAAGTCTTAATTTCTTTGAAGACTTTCATTCCAAGTTGAAAACTTTGCACGAAACTGAAAGCAGCTAGGAGGATGCTAGCCTGCTGAGAGACAGCTAAACAAAGTTCAGGCAGAGATTGTGACCGTGGAGAGGACTATCGCCAAACTTTTAATTGGCAATCATGCCTAATGTTGAAGAAAGCAGAGCTTGAAGCGTTTTTGGGGGAATACCGAGCTTCAGGGCTGATGGTTCCCCTGCACTCTGGAGGGAAGTCTGGTTGCAGGACAATATTAGGATGTGAGACTACAGATGTGCTGCGAAGATCAACGCCACAAAGTCATCACAGAATATCGTCACCGTTGCACCTACGACCAGGGATCATGCGCCTGGCTGGGTAAGACCAAGGAGGACCTGCTGCCAGCACTTACCAGCAATTTGCATTGTTCTTTAAAATTAAAATAACCAATATTTGACCTTCTATTGGCAGGGGTATGTCTTTGGTACTTCGGAACACTGACGTGAGATTTGAAACACTTTCTTTGTTGAACAGTTATAACTTATAGTAGAGTCCCTGACTTGATGGATTCTTTTAATGAGATTGACATGGAATGCTTGGACAACGTAGTCACACAGTTGAAACCATCCACACGTTGTACTAATACATCACTTTTAACGGGCACTTTTCCAGATTCTTTAAAATGTGCTGTAGTTAAACCACTCCTTAAAAAGCCTACCTTAGACAATACAGTTCAATACAATTCAGTAATTTTAGGCCTATTTGAAATATCCCTTTTATGAGTAAAATCTTAGAAAAGGTTGTGTATCTCCAGATAACGGAATTTCCTTTTCCACTGAGTTCCGGTCGCATACCAGTACCAATAGTGCCAAACCAGCAGGGGTACATCTTTGGTACTTAGGAATAGAGGTCGACCAATATATCGGCTGGCCGATATATCGGGCCGATATTTGGCATTTTTTAATGTATCGTATCGGCCGATATCCGAGTGTAGTACGCCGATTTACAGACAGGCACGTCTACGGGCAGCCCCGTGTTCTTGTTGCTGTGGAACATGTGACCTATGCTACCTTGTGCAGGACCCCAGCCAGAAGTTTTGGAATAGTCCTGGGAGAAAACAGTAAGGCTTAAATTCTAATCTTTCAAAGACCTATTTATTTAACTGGTTCGCTATAAAATGTTGCTTTAAAAGAAAACATGAATTACGCTGTTGGGAACTGGCGTAATGATAATGATAATTGATTCTGACAGAGTGCGCTTGTTGGTGGGCTCACAGACGTGTTTTAATCGTTAAAAATTATTTTAATTGTTAAAATTTTTATTATTACCACATCAGCCCGATGTTATCAGTTGTGTTTTTTTTTTGTGTGTTGGACAGTTTCACTCTGTGTGTGGGGCGGAGCAGGCAGCTCTCTCAAACACTGCAGCGTGTGTAGAGTTGCATTACTCTGCCCCGATCATAGACAGCACCGTCCTCAGAGACACAGAGCTGCTAAAAACAATACATGCCGGAGAAAACTGTTCGAAAGCATGGTTACCATTCACTTGAGCTGATGCTGATGTAACCGTATTTACTGTGCACATTATTTTTTTGGATTATTTTAATTAAGTGTATGTCACTGATTTATGTTATATTATTATTATGCTTTGCAGTAATATTATTGAGGTTAATGTATATTTATTTTACATTTCAATGTTATGTTGAATGATCAGATTTAATATTAATTTATTTTATTTTATTTATAATCAGTTACAGCACTTTATTATTTCGGTTATATTTACATGTGTTACATTTAGGTTCAGTATGTTCCCTTGGTTAACCGTTTTATTAGTTCCTATCTGCCCTGGTACACAGGGGGACGGGTTTAGAGGGGAACGGCGGAGAGCGGCTGGAAAAAGAAGTTGGAGGGTGCTGTTTTGCCGTGTTGGTGATTATTAAACGCAATCGTTACAGAAACTGTAGCCCGCTTACTACCCACAGCCCGAGAGGGAGACTGGCACATGCTACCCACTCATCAAGAAACCAGGGTTACAATACCATATAAAACCAACCCATTCCAGTTCTTTCCCTGCAGGCCGTCGGATCCAGTCTGTAGCATAGCTGCTGTCAGTCAGTGAATAACCAGAGACTGCCCTAGACCCATCAGCCACGCAATACATTGCAATCCTATCTGAAACATAACACTATTACAAAGAAATAGTGCAAATAACAGTGCAAAAATAACATCAAACACCATATTAACATATGGAAAACTAACAAGGGTTCCACACTATTAACCCATCTATTAATGTTTAACATCATGGCTTTAAAGTTTACTGTGAACCTGAATCCCTGTGATTGCCACAGTTTTAAAAAAAATGCTACAGTTTTAAAAATGCCATTATTTCCTGATTTTTGGATAAAAATCTTGTGTAAAGTCTACCAAACATTCTGAAAAAACTAAAATCAAGGAACCTGTGTGGAAGTAGTATTTGTACGGCTTCCCCACAGCCCCCATCACTGTGACTCTCTGGCACAGTAGTACACAGCCGTGTCTTCAGCTTTCAGGCTGTTCATCTGTAAATACAGCTGGTTCTTGCCATTGTCCCTGCAGATGGTGAATCTGCCCTGAACAGACTGGGCGTAGTAGATGTAGCTGCTGCTACTACTAATATAAGCGACCCACTCCAGTCCCTTCCCAGGAGCCTGTCTGACCCAGTTCATATGATAGCTACTGAATGTGAACCCAGAGGCTGTACATGTCAGTTTGTGTGATTCTCCAGGCTTTTTAACTGCTGCTTCAGACTCAGTCAGAGTCTGTGTATCGACACCTAGAGAAATAGAGAGAAGCAAGAAATGAGAATTACAGACATCTAACACTGAAATATAAACATGGATCTGTACTATTATACAGGGACTCATATGAGAAACAGGATCTGTACTATTATACAGGGACTCATATGAGAAAACAGGATCTGTACTATTATACAGGAACTCATGTGAGAAAACAGGATCTGTACTATTATACAGGGACTCATATGAGGAAACAGGATCTGTACTATTATACAGGGACTCATATGAGAAACAGGATCTGTACTATTATACAGGGACTCATAACTTAATATACTTCAAGTTTTTCAACATCATTTCAAAAGACTGTCAACTGAAATCAAATATTTATTTTCATAATTACTCTTACTGATTCAAAGATTTATTACATTATATTTGACACATACCACATATGATTATACCCAAACCAAATCCATATAACCCAGAGCAGTAGTTGTCACTGTCTTATCTTAATGTCCATTCCAGATGCATCACAAGCCTGGGGGATTCAGGACTGAATCCAAATGAATCCAAATGAGCCCCGAATGACTGTTTAGCTCAGATATTTAAAGCCCAGGCTCTCAGTTTCATAATCTCATACATCACAGTGGAGGTAGTTCAAGGCTCTGTTTCCCAAAACTTCTGTAATGCTACGATTATTGTAACTTCAGAGAGAGAGAACTCAGTATGACCCTCAGACAGGTCAGGTCTCTGGGCTGAGACCCTGTTATGTTAAGATCCTAGCAAATACCTCTGGTCCATTTTGTGCGTTCTTTGCATGCTGTCTTTGCATTGTGCAGGTTTCCACTGGGTTCTCTGGTGTCCGTAGACATGCTTTTAGGCTAAATGATGTCACTGAACTGCCCACTGACATCCCGTCTAGGATGTACCCTGACCTGGTGCCCTATGCTGCCTGGATTGGGCTCCAAGCCCCCCTGAAACGTGACCAGAATTAGTGGTTGTAAGATGGATGAATGGATGAATGGATGGATGGATGATGGATGGATGGATGTTCAGCCACTGGGATCAAAGGGCGTCTCCCTCTGACTCACCACTAATTTATCACTGCAAAAATAGGTGGGGAAGGAAGCGTCAGGGAATGTCAATAGATTTGACAGCAAAAACTTCCAAACCACTATGAACATCGGGTCTTTTTATTTTAAATAAAATGATTTAGTTCCTTAAGCTTTAACCGACAGTGATATTACCCATTTCATAAGTTTTCTATCACTCTCCCATTACTTCCTCTCACTGTGACTGTCTGACACAGTAGTACACAGCTGTGTCTTCCGTCTGCAGGCTCTTCCCTTGTAAGGACACTGTGCTGCTGCTTGGAAGAATTTTTACAGGTAATTTATAATTGAATACTTTTGCAAATTTCATTATCAAATAAAGGATGATTCACATTTTTCTGCTTTGTTTTTTTCTCAGAATGTTAGATGTTATTTGACCTTCAAGAAAACAAAATTATTTTCATTCTCATTTCAGAATGTCTACCAAATAGACCGGTAATTTGTGGTAATGAACAGATAAAACTTTTTAAGGGCCCCGAGTTGTTGGTTCCAAGCACCTGTTGGAGTAAGTTGAGTTTTCACGACACATTTTAGGTGTTTATTTGTATACATAAATATATATATACTTAAAATGCAGCCCAAAGTGATTTACCTTGAGAATAAAAATAAGGAAAAGAGAGACAAGCAAACACTGCTGCCTCAGGGTCTGCACTGTGTGTGTAGAGTCTGCATGGTCTCCCCATCTCCATTGTCACTGGATACTCTGAATTCCTCCTACAGCCCAAAGACACAGTTAGGTGTCTCTAAACTGCACATGCAGTGTGACTGTGTGTGTATGTGCCTTGTGATGAACAGGCATCATTTGTATCCTTATCCATATTATTATTGATTCTGCCCCTTGTCCTGTGTCTGTCACTGTTTTGCTTTCACAGTCTGAGCTGCTGTAATGTCCTAATTTCCCCACTGGGACCATTAAAATACCATCCCTTTCTCATCCACCATAATCCTGATAGGATGTTATGTTGGTTGTATGATTGTATGTATGCTTTCACATTTCAGGTTTTGAGGAACACAATGAAATTTGTGTTGGAAGAGGGGGATGAGTCTCACCAATTCGTTCAGTGGCATTTCCTGTTCGCATAAAATAGATCTAAAACACTACTGTTCCGATATGTCAAAAATAACCTATTGGTTAGGCTAAATGGTAAGATCAATAACACCAATAAATGGGAGAAAAATTATATTTACTGCTGAATTGTAGCCTAAGTCTTGGCAACGTTGTACCTTAGTTACTTGTGTTTGTTAAAAACACAAACTTAACAGCTTAACACAGTCAGCTAATGAATCTAAGTGCCAAGTATATAGCTCCTGTAAGGGACTCACTCACTGCGAACGAATTGTATGTAAACGTCACACCATCATTCGAAATTGCAATTAATTGGCAGGACCAGGACTTCGCTATGTTCTATGCTGGCATTTTGCATCTTTGCATAAGTCGTTTGTTGGTTCCCTATAGGAAGTGATTAATTTATAAACTCTGAGGCGCCAGAGCTCATAAAGACCATGATGGCATCATGCACACAACTCGTCTTTAACAATGATAATGCCCTATTAATTACTTAAACACTTAGCAAAGCAATATATATTCTATCGCCACTGGTAAGTTACATCAAACTTTACATCTGTGTTGCACTTTTCTTACTCCTCTCTGTGATCTTGCTCATTAGCATTAGCCTCCACAAACGCTGCTCCTCTCCTCTCCCTCTCTGTGATCCTGCTCATTAGCATTAGCCTCCACAAACGCTGCTCCTCTCTGTTTCTGATTGTTCTCTTGTCAGATTTTATGGTTCATTTCTGCTCCGCTTGGGTTCTGTCATTTTGCCGAAAAAAATGGAAAATATTTTTCTCTCTTTTCCATATTTTCCTTTTGATTATCTTGCGGTAAGAACCTGGTGTGTTGCCTCATCTATTTTAGTGGCCAAAAAGTGGATTTTTCTGAGTGCGCATGGTGTGGTTTTTCGCTTACAAATCAGTCAAACAAAATAATTAATTCAGGCAAATGAATGTAAAAAAAAAAACTCAAATGATTTAATAAATATAAATTTTCATTCTTCAATTTGCATTAATTCCAATTTTTCAAAGTTATTAAATATTATTAAAATAAAATGTAACAAAGTAAATAATAACATGACATCCTTATTCTCTATGAGGAAGTAGTATTTGTACGGCTTCCCCACAGCCCCCATCACTGTGAGTATCTGGCACAGTAGTACACAGCCGTGTCTTCAGC
>JABJVO010000390.1:0-11404 GCA_026770805.1 Boulengeromyrus knoepffleri
ATATATATAACTCACAAGGCCAGGACAGGTAATCAAAAAATCCTTTTATCAACAAATACATCTAGCCCTTCACTCTAGAAACTAGTTTCGTAAGACTACAAAGATTCTTTCTCTGATTCAACAGCAACACAAAAACACACACAAAAAAAGGGCCAAGAACAACAAAACTTTGTTTAGCTTACAGGAACACAGTTCTCTAACTTTCAAGAATAACCAGAGCTGAGTAGATAAAGTTTCAATATAAATCAGCAAAGGTCATAAGGTCCATATTGATCAGAGTCTCATGATACTGGGGAAATCTGGGGTGGCCCTTATGATCCTTATATGAATTGAAGGTCTATTATTTTGAAACCCACCATGTTCAAGGATAGTATGCTATGGATATTAGTCTAAGCCACATTTTACTGCTAGTTATTAATCAGGGTCTTCCACATTGTCAGGTGGTTTAAATAATACAGCGGTTCTTATAGATGAGCAATTTAAAGAAATCTTGCTTTAACTAAAGAAGAAACAACATACTTAGTCCTGCCTTTCCTTATTATTTCCTCCTACCATGGTATTTCCTTCCAGCTCTAGAGAGTTCTCAACTGAAGTTAGCACTAGCTAACACACAAGAACAAGTCCCAACCAGATCCATTCCTGTGACTGCATTCCACAGCAAACTTCTTTTACTAAAGTTTTACCATCTTGCCGTATTCAACATCATTGTGGCAGATTAAAAAAAAAGAAATCTGTTAAATAAAAGGTAGTAGCATGTTATGGTATGTAAATATGTGGTTCTAGGAGCAGTAGAGCAAAGGTTATCACAACGTCCACATATAATATCCATCATAACATCCACAAGGCCAACCAAAATGGCCGTATATCAACAAACACACCCCACCCACCATTAAAATAAATACCACTGCAGAGTCTCTTCCAGACTTAACGCTAAAAAAAAATCACATGCAAGGAAAAAGCCAAGCAGAACAAGGTTTTGTTTCACTTAGAGAAACACAGTTTTCTAATCTTCAAGAACAATCAGAGCTGAGTCAACAAAACTTCAACGAAGAACAAGAACAGGCTGGGAGATCCCTTTTGGTCAAAGCATTCCTCATGATTGTTCCTAAATCTGGGGTGGCTCATATGACCCTCATATGAGTTCTTGTGTGCACGTTAAGATGGAGCAGATATTGGCCACTCATTTTGTACCTGTATGCCACCCATGTGGGCTTACAATCTAAGAAGCGGTGGACTCACAGTGATTTAACACTTTAACACTCTATGGTGTCAATTGAGCAGTATAAGAGCTAATAAAGTTTAACACAATAAAACAACACTCATTGCACTCAGTGAAATGTTACATATAAACACCATGCAGTGTTAATTTAACACTGGCTGCGTAGATGAGCTTATGAGCTATATAACTGACACTGATAGAATATGCACTGTATCCATACTAATCCTAATATCTAAACCCACAAAAGCAAATTTCCTCACAATTACATAGTGTCCTATTTTATGAAATTTGCAAGACTTTGTTGGTTACCTTCCATATTTGAATCTTGAAGCAAAAGTTATTTTACACAATGTCTCTCGTGCCCCTTAATAAGGGCCAGCTTGGTGGGGGATGCTTGTGACATCTGTTTTTCCAATCATTATTCTTTGGTCTGATGTGTAGTTTCGGGTAAACACAGTGACGGTTTATGACACCCTGTTCACCCCCCCTTCCATTTGCAATAAATGATCAATAGCCTTTGGAACCAGTCTATCTCGAGCCAGACGTCAACAGGTGCGTATAATGGCCGCGAGACCCACGCTGTTTCAAAGACCCTGCTGTGAACCTCCACAAACCCATTAACAAAAAACAGTGGACAGCCTCACCTAGCAGCATGTGTTGCGACTGGACACATAAATTCAACCCTAAAACTTATTGTCTAGCTTATTCATATACATAATATTAAACACTGTATTAAAAACAGTACATTTATGCTAAAGAGAATTATTTCTAGTTTAAAACTTTAGTGGCACCGCTTTTGGGGTAACGCCGTATGCTCATGTTAAGGATTGGCCTTGTTATTCCTTGACTCTTGTAGTGCTTTATTTTAAATAACACATTGGCTGAAAAGAGTTTCATTACTTTAAAAACGCTATGGTTAAAGGGTCTTATTTGAAGTAACAGGGCCACATGTTGGTGTCGCCATTTTGAAGTTTTTTCTCGTTTTTTAAAACTTCTGTTAAAATATTTGTGCTTGTTTAAACTCAGCATTTGCTCTTCTGACAGTGTTTCGTTCGGGGCATATTTGTACTTGTTTAAAAATTCTGCGTGCTCTGGCTTTTCTTTAAAAGTTAAACAAAGTTTGGGACTTTTTGTGCTTAAAAGTGAATGTGTTTTAACTTAAAAAAATTATATAATATAAAAGGTATATAAAGGATTTATCATTTTTTTGAAGGTAAACAACTTTTTCAAAAATATTACTCATAAAAGGAAGATTAGCAACTTGGCCTATAGAGTCATTAAGAATAGTATTATCTAAGGATGCTTTCTTAAGTATCAGTCAAATCTGGAAAAGTGCCACTTTGAAGTGATTTATTAACAGTATGTAGTACCTAATCATTGAATAAAGAAAATTAGACAGTCCATGTAGTGGTTCCAATTAACCAGGGTTTATTTTACAAAACAAATAGAACTGGCAAACTATTAAACAAAGGGACCACGAGGGATCAGAATCAAACAGATAAAGATCAACTAAGGCGGGGACCAACACCAGGAACAACAATACTAAAGACAGGCGAAACACAGAAAAACTACAATAACTAACAGGGAGAACCGATCATGACTACAGCTAACACACAGAGGGATTCAGCCACAACGAACCGAACCATAGCCATGATGAACCAACAACCAATAATACACAACTAATAAGACATGATGCAGGACCGGTGAAAACCATAATTCAATTAACCAATCATAAGGACTTTGGGCAACAAGGAACATCGGGTATATTACAATGAACAAGCCCTGGAGACAAAGAGACATTAACAAACACTGAGAGATAACTACACTAAGAGAGACTAGGAACACAAGAGAATACGCTTAAATAGGGCACAGGCAGGGTAGACCAAAAACAGAGACACAAAGCAAAGATACATGTAAACAATACCAGACCCTAGGAAAATTAAACCAATAAATTAAACAACAAATGAGGCTGCACTCAAACTCACGACAAACGACGCCAGCCTCTGAGTCGCATGCTTAGCCCATAGAACCACGTGGCGGGCAAAGGGAACAGCAAACAAGATGGCCAGTGGGAACTGCTAACTAAACAGGGAAAAGGCACACAGGACAGGACCAGATGGGCACTGACCCTGATAATGTTTGCTTAAACACCACAGTAGGGATATGGTGAACGAGGTTCATGATTTTAATTGTGATACCACTTTGTTTAAACAATCTACACCTATAGTTTCAAATTCATTTATATGGGTCACAACCTTGCTCTCAGAAACATATGCATGTATTTACAGATGGTATTATAGTAGCTCTAATATCAGTAATTTTAGTTCTTAAAAATTATGTAAATTCTTCACATTTAGCAGCAGAAACAACATTAAGCATCTCTATTGTGGCATTAACTAGATTGTCAATGGTTGAAAACAGAATTTTAGGGTTTCCACTGTTCTCTGTAATTGTTTTTGAAAAGTGGACCAGGTTTGCCTTGCAAATAGTTCTTTGATACATGGAAATGCTTTCTTTATATATCTCCCAACTGACATCCTGACCTATTTTCCTCTAAATACACTCAATTTTCCTACAGTTTCTTTTTAACAGAAGTATGCAATTAAAATTTAAAACCAGATTGTGTACAGATAAGCCCACTTTTAGTGACAGTAAGTTCTGAAAATTGAGATATAGCAACAAAATCAATTTCGTATTTTTTACTATGGACTTTATCCTGTGTTCTATTTTGTAAGAATGTAGTTGCATCAAAGAGCACAATGAAGCTGTCTGACACTGCATGGTCTTCCACGGATTGAATAGTTACATTAATACATTTTGGCATAATAAGGTCTAAGACATACCCACAGCTGTGTGTTGGTTCAGTTACTAAATACACAAGCTTAAAACAACATAAACTTTTTTTAATCATTTGCCGCAGGGCCTGACTTAATATCCATATAAAAATTAAACTTTTGACTTCCACTGTATTGCACAAGTATTCGAAGGAGGTGACGGTGCCCAGGTTGACAGTATTGCACTTCATATCTTCCAGAAAGATATTTGCCACACTGCCACCTTTATGACTTTGGCTATTCATAAACAAAAAGTAGGCGTACATCACTGCCAGATTGCCAGGTCATTTAATTTGGCATTGTATGTCAACAACAACAATAATAATAATAATAATGATTATAATAATAATGATGAAGATGATAATAATACTAATAATAATAATGTTGTGGTAGACAATAGGTTGGCCCTATAGCCACCCCTTTGCTCAGCCCCTGCTCATGTGACACTCAGTGCTTAATATCAGACACTCCCACAAAAAGTATCACTGAGGATTTGTGTATTTAAACCGAATGTGTTCCTGATAGTTCAACTGAAAATCATGATGCTTCTCTCTCTGCTCACCTGTGTTCTGCTGGGAGCACTCAGTGCTCAGGCAGAAGTGGTGCAAAGCTTTCAGAACTGTAGTGAGTTTTTCTATAACGGTAAAGAGCCAATAGGGATGGATCAGGGCGCCCAGAAAATTTGTCAAAAATATGGAAATTACAGTGACCCTTTTTTTGCTACGCTATACTCAGAATACCACAGAATCCCCTTGTACAGTGCATACATATTTAACGGTGGAACTGGCAATACACAAGCAAGAAAAGCTCAATGGTTCATTGAACCACAGGTAAGATTTATTACTTTTTAATTAAGGTGTCACATTGGGAGATTGATTAGAACACTTATTGTCATGTAATCACCCGTGTGTCTGTGACAATGTAAACTAAAAGTTGTCAGTAATTAATGTTATCAAATCCTATTTTCTGTGGAAGTGTTGTGACAATATTCGATAAATAAATGTAATTTAATTTGTTTAATTTAAGATTTAAATTATATTTTTTATCAATATATAATTTAAACGATTATTAATGGCGTGTCATCTACAGTCGGAGTGGTGCCTATTTTCCCTGCATGCGATAAGCAGTTCTCAGCAAAAATAGACAGTTAAGGGACTCTTCCTTCAAGTCTCAAGTTAAATATTGTTAATTCGCAGTTTTAAATGGCCCTTGAGCCATGAAAAATAATGTAGTTAATTACTATATTCTCAAATTACTTTTTCTAGTTTTGCGAACAATACCATTTATTAATCAAACAAATCTGCATTGGCAGAATGAAGAATTAAAAATGAAAATAAATTATTTAAGAAATATTCCTTGGAACAACAAACTGTGGAAAACTGTGAATTTACAATATTTTCCTTGAGACTTGAAGGAAAATGTGCCGGTAATTTTCTGCCAGTACATTTTCCGTTTTTTGATGGATTTTTTTTTACAGTGTACGGTTTATTACTTTGTCCGGCTCCCCCACTCATTTTTTATATCCCTTTTTGAGTATATATAAATTGGAATGCTAGCTGGGATACTTTCATTGCTTGGTGGAGTTTTGCATAAGCTTGCAATATATACGCGTTTTGTTTTGGTAACCTAATATAACAAAGTTTTAAGCAAAAGTGGACTGGCCACCCATTAAGTCATTCAAGTGGCGAATGCCAAAGGAGGTGATAAATGATAGAAGCTAGCACTGACAATCGCGGTGGTATTCAGGCGGTTTATACCCATGGGATTTCATTTCATGTAGGCTATCTGTTTTCACATTTGTGCTCACCTTTCTTGGAAAATAAGTTTGTCAGTAGTTGCTTTCCCTCATCTTGCTTTTGCTCTCGTTCCCGCCTTTCTTTTCTTTTTTGACAGCCTGATTTCGCTTTCTTGGACAAGGGCATTCACAACTGCAAGGCTACAATGCGCGCTCTAACAGAAGGAACGGAACGCTAAGTAAAATGCGTCTAGTTAAAAAGCCCGCTGAAGGCAGACTAAACCATTTTGTGAGGGGCGGCCTGTCCTCAGACACTATATACAGTATGTTGGATACAAAATTCAATCCACCACTCAACCGATTTATTCAACCAAAACATTAAATTCACATTAGTTAGCAACATTCATTGTGACCTTTATTTATGATAGTAATATTGAAATAAAAATAAAATTCAAGACTTCTCAAGGGCCCTCCCTCAACTTGGGGCCCTGGTAAGATAGTCCCATTTCCCCCCCCAGCACGACGCCCATGTGTGTGTGTGTGTGTGTGTGTGTGTGTATATATATATATATATATACACATCCTCGTGGGCAGATGCTGGAGGCTTCTACAGAACTGCAGGGTCTACAGAAGTGCCCAGTTTGCAAATTCTGACCACAGACTTCTTGTTGCTACTCTGAAGATTCAACTTAGATCCAGTAGGCTACCACCTACTAGGAGAATGAGGCTGGACTTAGCCAGAAGATCAAGCTATTTTGCAGTTTGTGAGAGGAACTTGTGGACTTGGTGCGACTGCGGACTCTAATGTGATGTGGGAGACCTTCCGTGACAAGACCCTGAATGTTGCAGAGGGTTGTGTTGGTGTTGCCAGTGTTCCCAGAAGGAGGTGTTTCATCTCGCAGGGCACCCTGGATATTATCGAGATTAGTTGCAGCGCACGACTTGGTGGCAACTCCAGTCTGTACTGGGAACTAAGGACGATGGCTGTGAGGGCTCTGAGGGCAGATAAGAAGGCATATGTTAGATGAATCTGTGAGCAGGTGACACACCATCTGTGGTCTAGTGACCCACATCCTGCTTATAGAGGAATCGAGGCATTACGCACATCTGAATCTGTTCCTCGGAGACTTGCAGTCAGGGCAGGTGATGGAACGGTCCTTATGGATGACACTGCAGTTGTGACCCACTGGGCCAGCTACTCTGAGCAGTTGTTTAAAGCTGACCCTCCAGCTGGGATGTTGGACATCTCTGGGTCTACGGTTCTCCGATCAGCAGTGAACCTCCCAATCTCACTAAGATTGCACGGGTGGTGAATCAACTGGGGGGCAGGGAAGGCTGCAGGGATCTGTGGTATCCGGGGTGAACTTCTCCAGGCTGGTGGTAAGGCTGTCCTCCTGGTATTGCAGGCAATCTTTGCTTCCATTTGGAAGGAGTCAAAGCCACCTTGCTGTCTAACAAGTTATTGCAAAACAGTAAAAAAACAGCTGAACTAATCAATAAAATTGTCAGAACTGTGTCAGAAGTGTGGTCACTATTAATTACTGGTACTTTCAAATTGTGTAAATGGATAGATGGATAAATTGGAATAACTGGTGTCTTGTTTCCTTTATAGATATCTGGATTCAATAACTATGAAATGATGAGCTCAGAATCAGAATTCAATATTAGTGTTACAAAAGTAAGCCAAGCCATCAATGACGACTACAAGGTCACAGGATATGACCGTGGGCACCTAAACCCCAATAGTTTCCAGGTGGGTGATGGCCGTGTGGCAACGTTTACACTGACTAATGCTGCACCAATGGATGCTTGCTTTAACCGTGTACACTGGAAAGACTGGGAGACAAAGTTGCGGGATATTATACAAGAAAAGCTCCGTACTGATAGAAACAAAGCAACAGCCTACCTTGTCACAGGTACTATTCCCAGTCCAAGTCACAGAATACCGAAAAAAGGGGAATTCGATGAAGATGATGTACGTGACTTTGACAGAGTGACGGTTCCCACTCATGTCTGGACGGCTCTCTGTTACAAACACCTGACTGATGATCGTAACTCATTTTCCCTTGCCTACATAGGAGAGAACCAGCCAGAGAGTAACATAAGAGTAATGTCTGTTCAGGAAGTGAATTCTATACTCAGAATCCTGTTTCCTAAGAGTCAGGCAGTTCAGATATTTGATAAAGACTGTTTCTCTGACAATCAGAGATCACAGAAAGCTGTAAACAGGCTGTACAGACAAATTCAACGGTCAGTGACCCAAAGACTCCAGATGCTCCCTGATGGGTTGAACAGTCTCCAAAAACAGCCCAGTAGCACAGGCCTTCAGCCATATGACCATCCAGAAAAAAGACCCAAGGTTATTAACATAATGAGATCCTTTGATAATGCACTCTCCTTTTTCAAAGAGTTGGAAAACATGAAGTATGTGACTGAGTCACCTTGTCTGTTGAGTAAGGTTACAAGGTTGGATGGGGTTACGCATGGAGTTTCAAACAGGAGCCCTGCATCATTGCATGAAGTTTTAGAATGTCAGCAGGTCCTGGAGCATTCAGAGTATCAGTCAAAGACTGCAGCTGATGGGACTCCCTGCAAGAGCCCAATGTCTCCTGTGTACTGTGTATGTGATCCGGGGTCCAAACCTGTTAAATGTCTGGTCGTCCCAGGTATTTCTAGTGCTGAGCTGACAGATGTTTGGAGTGGCCAGCGTTGCTGTGACACAGAAAATGGAGTCAAGACCTGCTGTACCTCCCCCTGCCTGTACCAGGAGAAGCTCAAGGACTACTGGTGTTACTCAGGACAGTCCTACATACAGTGCTCACCCCAGTACTCACTCATCACTGCTGGAGGGGAGCAATGCAAAGATGATCATCCCTGTGCCACATATGGACTTGATTACTACTGGTGTGAGAAAGCTTTGGGGTCCACGGATTACTGCAGTCCGCCGCTGCCTGACAGTATAACAACAACTGGCAAAAAATGTCGTACTAATCATGCATGTGCCAAATATGGTAAAGAATCCCACTGGTGCTACACTGATTATAATAACAACTGGGATTATTGTTGCACTCATAATGATCGCTTTTCAGCTGTAAATGGACAAACCTGTAGGTCTGATCACCCCTGTGGATACTATGGTAAGAACTACCTGTGGTGCTACACTGCAGATAAGTGGAATTACTGCTGTGTTGGAGCCTGAAATTAAAAAGGGTTTCATTTCATATTTGTAGCAGTTAGTTACCATGACTCTTTTGTCATTTTTGACTCTAAAAGTGGCTTAGAATTCCTATGCTCTGCTAAGCTGAATTACACATATTTCATTATGTGTTTTTCCATAGATTCAGATATGTGCATCTGAATATTACTCGATAAAAGCATCTATAAGAAATAAGCATTTCAAGTTCTGCGATATTGCATTGTCGTTCTTTACAAATCTTATTTGATGCTTCACTGTTGATATGGTTTCCTAAATGTTCATTTGTCCTCACAAACACAGTATCCAAATATTTTCCAGTAAAATCGATTCAATAATTTCCTCTTCTGTAAGTAAAGCAGTTGTAAAATCTTAACCTGAGGTTTAGTACAACCTGCCCATCGTATTAACGCAGCTTCTGTGGTCAGAAACTGTGGTCAGATATTGACCAGTGATGAATGGGGTAGCAGGCAGACCCAGGCAGACTTGTCTCTAAACATAACACTGTCAGTGCAATGCCTTATTACTAGACCTGCTATCACCTGACTGCAATTGCAACAATTTGACAGCCATGTTGGAGAAATCGTTCTTCACACTATGTAGTTTTTGGCCGCAGAAACAGGCATGAGTCATGCTCCAGTGATATGATGATATCCCAGTCAGTATGTTTTACAGATCATTGTATATTGTTGTATTGAAAGTCATGTGGTATTCCCATGCAAACATACTATAATGTCTGGCAGATTGAGGCATTACGGCAGCAAGAGACACAGAGGCTCACTTAAAGGGGAAAAGAACACCCTTTTACCAAGCTGTTAAAAGAGCTAATGCAAGAACCAAACAACTCATAACAGCACAACACAGGGAGTTACTGTCACACCAGACACTAAGGCATACACACTGTGGGTCATTTGTACAATAGCTAAAGACACACGAGGATCACACAGAGTTCACACATGACAAAGACTAGGGCACACACAATAATCGAGAACAAAACAAGTATGCACAATAACACAAACAATAGGCTATTTACATTTACCCAGATGCTCCAGTGCAACAATACATTTTACAATATTCAGAATAGCCCTAGCAACTACAGGGGGATAGCACTGCTGTCAGTGCCAGGTAAGGTCCTTGCTAGGGTCACCCTTTACAGGATCCGTGATCACTTACTTGCCTGTAAGCGACTGGACCAGTCTAGTTTTACGCCTAAGAAGTCTACCATCGACCGTATCTTTGCATTGAGGGTACTCAACGAGTGCAAGCGCGAATAGCGGTAGAGGTTCTTTGCAGTCTTTGACGATTTTCATAAAGTGTTTGATTCAGTTAATCGAGTTGCCCTGTGGGACGTCCTGAGACCTTGCAGGATCCCCCTGAAGTTGCTGGATGTCATGGCCGGCCTGTACACTGGTGCTGTGCAGAGTGGAGGGAGACCTTCTGCGTTCTTCCCAGTTGATTCTGGGGTTTGCCAGGGGTGTGTTCTTGCTCCTACTATGTTCAATGCTTGTATGGATTGGGTGCTGGGCAGGGTCATGCGGTCCAGCTGCTGTGGGGCATCCGTTGGTGAGGAAAGTTTTCGGTACTGTGTGTCTTTGGAGAATCTTGAGGTACCGCTGGTTTGACTTTGTGTCGATTGAGCGGTTGCTCAGGTAGTTCCAAATGAGGCACATTATAGGCATTGTTATGGAACGCATTTCTGTGAGGGTGATCGGGCTCGCAGGATCCTCATTGCTGAAGACCTACTGTAAGCAGCTGCACCAGGCCATGGGGATGCCTATGTAACACCTGGCTGCGGCAGATGGATGGTCATTTCCGGAGGGTGGGACTGGACCATGTTTTCTCAACCCTGCTAAATAATTATGTTATGCAGTCTAAGTCTAGCTTCATAATCTGTGTTAGGTGACTGATGCCATACGTTTCACTCACTTTTATACCACAGGCGGTTCTCAGGTTAGAATAATGTGCCCTGCCATACTGGAAAACTTACTCAAGAATGAAGCATGAAGAAGAGTTCAAGGTGTTGCCTCCACATTCCTCAGATCTCAATCTCATCGAGCATCTGTGGGATGTGCTGGACAAACAAGTCTGATCCAAAGAGGCCTCACCTTGCAACTTGCAGTACATAAGGGATCTGCTTCTAACATTGGGTACCAGATACCACAGGACACCTTCATAGGTCTCGCAGAGTCCATGTCTCGATGGTCAGAGCTGTTTAGGTGGCATGAAGGGGACCCACATTATTAGACAGGTGCTTTTAATTTTATGGTTGATCGATGCATGTATACATGTGTGAAAACAATAACAGGTTGATAAGAAACTCTAATGAATGTGAACTTGGCACAAATATCCATCCATCCATTATCTGCCGCTTATCCAGGGTTCGGGTCGCGGGGGTAGCAGCTTCAGGAGAGACACCCAGACCT
>JABJVO010000391.1:0-11390 GCA_026770805.1 Boulengeromyrus knoepffleri
AAACTAAGGCATAAATTAAAATGGCCTTTACTCTCTGTATTCTTGTATATTTATAGGAGGCATAAAAAGAAGTTCTGACAGGATTGTATCTCCGGGATGAGGCACGAATGATGTGTGCATGTTCATGTGTGTGTAAGTGAAGGTGAGTGACAGTGTGTTACAGAATGAGTGTGTGTAAGCCTTTAAAAGAGTATGTGGCAATTGGATAATTCAGTGTCTCAGAGTTTTACTGGCCCAAGGCTGTTGGGGGAGAGGGGGTGGGTGATTTTTATATTATTTACATTATAATTATGTAATATTACTCATATTATTCTAAATCTCCAAAATAATATTACTAAAGCCTTGAAATAGATCTAATTGAGTACACCCCATGCTCCCCTTTAGACTCACCCCTGCATGCTGCAGTTATCACTGTGATAAAGTGTGACGGCTGCTGTCAGCCTGCTGCAAGTTACCAAATTTAAATATTGTGTCAAACTAAGCTAACAGTTTATCTGCAAACAAACAGCTTCTATTTTAACTTGTATAGCTTTACTGTAGCCTTGCTGCTGTGGAAGACAAACGGCGGTGGATATGAGCAGCTGAAAACATCGCTTTTCTTCACCTTTAAACTTGTTGAACAGCTGGTTTGATTAAGGACTCTTGCCAGCTCTTCACCAGTAAAGCTTTAGTAGTGATTACAAGCACTGCTGTTGTTTTCCTTCACTCCACCCGAGTTCACCATCTCTGTAAAGGATTCTTTGCTATTAGTGTATAGGTAGGCTCCAGCTCCATGTTAATTAAACTACGACAGCATCATTTTCACTGCTGTTGTATTATCAGTGTTTTTGTTGAGGAAAAATAGGGGCTTACTTGGGCTAAATCTTGGTATACTTTCGTATTCACACATATGCCCATAAATACGTTTCTACCGCAGGTCTTTGTTTAACCGCAAATGTGAAACGCTCGCGCTTACCTTGTATTGGTTCCGCTCTCTGGAATGGATGCATAGACTGGGTGCTTTCTGTTGAGATGTTGAATCATTGACGTTGTGCTATTGTGGTAAGCTAATTCTTTTTTACAATGGCTGCAAGTACAGTACAGTATTTTCGCTTTTCTTCTGCTTGAAATGGTCCCAAACTTTAGACATTTTTCGTCTTTCCTCACTATTTTCCCTGTCTTCCTTCAACGCGCCAACAAATCAAACCTGCTACACGTAATGCAGCGTAAGCATGCTGATCACTAAACAGTACATAGTCGTGCAGCCCTACTGTGAATAAAATCTATGTTTAACAAAACAGTATCTGGGCTATCAGATGAAGCGTCTAAAAATGTATGTAAACATGAAACTGTGGAATGCAGCATCATCCATCCATCCATCCATTTTCCACCCTGCTTATCCTACTGGGTTGCAGGGGGTCTGGAGCCTATCCCGGAAGCAATGGGCACGCGGCAGGGAACAACCCTGGACGGGGGGGCCAGCCCATCGTAAGGCACACTCACACACCAGTCACCCACACGGGCAATTTAGGAACTCCAAGCAGTTTCAGCATGTCTTTGGACTGTGGGGGGGAAACCGGAGTACCCGAAGGAAACCCCACGACAACACGGGGAGAACATGCAAACTCCACACACGTAACCCAGGTGGAGACTCGAACCCAGGTCCCAGAGGTGTGAGGCAACAGTGCTAACCACTGCACCACCTTGCCACCCCCAATACAGAATTCAAATTCAAATAATAGGACTTATTTGCTAGCTGGTTTTTTTTTTAACGTTGCCCCTATAGGTTTCACTGATAGTAATATATATTTTTTTTCCAGAGCATAACGTTAGAACTTCTTATGCATTAACATTAGCCTAATAACAAACCACACAGGTCAAGTGGCGAATTAATTTCAGAAAAGCACAATTTATTCATGATAAAAGGAGAATGAAAACATAGGGAGTTCATCTCCTTGGAAAATTGGCCATGATCGATTTTACCTCACCAAATAAGCCTGGTTTGAACAGAGAACTTAGCTTATCTTGCTAGTTAACATAACTAACGTTGACTGTACCTTCCTCAGAAGGACAATGGTAAGTAATTCAACTTATAAAGACATCAGCTTGCATTAGTAGACGAAACACTTAAACGAATAAATGAAGGTTGTAAAATAACACATTTTCAACAGGCTAGACTTCTGCTGGCTACTTACATTTACCAATGCATGACAAACAGTACCATGACAGATTAATACAATGAACAGGTTACTCAATGAGAATGAATGACGCAACCCACTGGCTAAGCTGCTTCTAGCGTCGAGGTGGATAAATGGTACGGCCCACATTAGGGGTGTCTGAAATCGTTTTATATAAAATTGTCCTACAATGTGAGGTTAACAAATGAAAAATGATAACCGCCCCCCCCCCAAAAAAAAAAACAAAAACTGCTATTTCTGTCTCTTTGGGGGGGTCTGGGTCTTGATCGGGAGGTACAGTACCCCCCATAATTCGAACCATGCATAGAATGCATTCATTCATTAATTAATTTCAGATTTTTCACTGGTATATACATAGAAAGTATGTGAACCTTGGTCGAAAATGTCCAAAAGTGCCTTTACAGATCCATTTACAATAATTCGACCCGAGAATGAAACCGGCTGTTTCCCCTTATTTGGAGCTCTGCTCTGATTGGCTGATTTACAGTGAGGCCCAGCAAAGCCCCACAGAGAGCGAACATAGGTCACTACGCGGACGACAAATGTAACAACAGCATATTAGGAATTCTCTTTGCCAACCAACAGTTCCCTCTGCAAAATTCTTTTGGACTTCCCTGTTTGATGATATATGTGGTGTACCTGGAAAATATATGTAAGGAGAAAAGATCATCTCGAGTGCTGATCTTTAACGCGTTTGGCTAAAGACCAATGATATGGCAGGGGCGGGGTTTCCTGGTGTGGAGGAGGATGTTACGTAAATAAAGTGGCGGTGGCAAATATTTCAACACAGTCGACTTCACGCTTGTGAATTAAAACTCTGTGACGAGGATCAGAAAGCATATATTAAAGTGAAAGACGGCTTCCACAACTTCTTTGTAGTTAGAAAGAATGTCGTTTTACGAACGTGCACGGTTCAATATGCGCAAACAAGAAGCAAATGAGACCGTTGATGCTTTCATCACTGCTTTACATGCGTTAGCAGAACACTGCAATTATGGGCTACTGCATGATGAACTAATAAGGGACAGGATCGTAGTGGGGCTTGCTGACGCAAGACTTTCTGAACGCATGCAGATGGAAAAGGACTTGGATTTAGTGAAAGCTATCAATATGGCAAGACAGTCTGAAGAGATTAAAAGACAACAGATTACGCTAAGAACTGAAGCCAGTTGTGCTATGCGGATGGACGTGAGTTCCATAGACAGACTGGTTAAGAGCAGGCAGAAAATTGACAAGCCCAGATTTACAAAGCAAAAAAGCAGTGGAGAAAGGGCACGCATGCAGGCTCAAAATAAAACCAAGGACACTCAATTCCTTCAGTGCTATAAATGTGGAGGGCCCTCTCACCCCAAACAGGAATGTCTGGCCAATACTGCTAAGTGTCGTTCCTGTGGAAAAAAAGGTCATTTCCAGCGTGTCTGTCGGAACAAAATTGCCGTAGCATACATTGAAGAGAAAGAGGAGGATAATCACTGTGCTGACAATCACACGTGGACTGCCGATGTAATGATAAACCAGAAAACGTTAACATTTAAGCTTGATACAGGAGCAGATGTAACTGCTATATCTGAAAGGAACATTAATGAGATATTTGAAGGGACACAAATGCCAGTCCTCCAAAGGCCTGAGAGACCCTTATTGGGTCCAGGGAAGGTCCCGTTAGATGTATTAGGCTTCATGAGGCTGCAGCTAGGGTATAGATCCAAGCAGACTAAGGAGAAAGTCTGTGTTGTCAAAAACCTGAGCACGCCCTTGCTTGGACTACCAGCCATTACAGCCCTTGGCCTACTCATGCGAATTGACAACATTACAATGGACACTCTAAAGGTGACCTACCACAAGCTATGCAGTGGACTGGGAGATATTCAACAGGAGTACCACATACAGTAAAGTTGAAACCAAATGCGGTGCCATCCTCTTTAAAAGCACCCAGGAGAATCCCGCTGCCCCTAATGGGCAAAGTCAAAGAGGAGCTTCAACGAATGGAGAAGCTGGGCGTCATCAGCCGGGTGGAGGAGCCAACAGAGTGGTGTGCCGGCATTGTGGTCGTACCAAAGAAAAACAGTCAAAGACTGCGTCTCTGTGTGGACTTCACTGACCTGAACAAGTATGTATGCCGGGAGAAATACGTTCTGCCATCAGTTGACCAGAGTCTGGGAATGCTAGCTGGAGCTAGAGTATTCAGTAAATTGGACGCAAACATGGGGTTTTGGCAGATCCGTCTGGCAGAAGAATCTGCTAAGTATACTACTTTTATAATACCTTTTGGACGGTTTTATTTTAACCGTCTTCCATCCGGAATTAATTCTGCTCCCGAGCACTTCCAGCGTGTGATGGCTGGGGTCATAGATGGACTTGAGGGTGTGGTGTGTCACATTGATGACTTGCTAGTGTGGGGCAGGGACCAGGAGCAGCATGATATCCGTCTACATGCAGTGCTACAAAAATTGGAAAAAGCAGGGATAACCTTAAATGTGGACAAATGTGAGCTCTCCAAGACTGAGGTGGTCTTCCTCGGTCACGTCATTGCAGCTTCGGGCATCAAGCCGGATCCAGAGAAGACAAGAGCCATTGCAGAAATGAAAGAGCCTGAGAATGTAAGTGAGGTAAGAAGTTTCCTTGGCATGGTAAACCAAGTGGGAAAATTCATTCCCCAGCTGGCTGAGAAGGATAAAGCTCTTCGTGACCTTCTTTCAAAGAAGAATTGTTGGATATGGGGTACAGATCAGGTGGAAGCATTCAGAGTGCTGAAGGATGCATTGTCCTCTCCCCCGGTGTTAGCTATGTACGATCCGGGCAGAGAGACAAAAGTATCGACTGATGCTTCCTCGTATGGCTTGGGAGGCGTGCTCCTCCAGAATTGGGAGAAGGAATGGCGACCTGTAGCTTACGCATCCCGTTCATTGTCTCCAACTGAACAACGCTACGCCCAAGTAGAGAAGGAAGCTTTGGGCCTAACATGGGCGTGTGAACGTTTCCGGGACTTTTTGTTAGGAAAACATTTCTGTTTGGAGACTGATCATAAACCGCTTCTGTCCTTACTTGGTACACAAGCGCTTGACTTGTTACCACCAAGAATACAGCGTTTCAGAATGAGGCTCATGCGCTACTCCTATTCAATTGTGCATGTTCCTGGAAAGTCGCTCTGGACGGCTGACACGTTGTCACGTGCACCTGTACAAGCACACATGACACAAACTGGTTCAGACCTAATGGAGGACACCAACATATATGTAGACTGCGTCATGAGCAATCTACCTGTCGGTTCATTATTCATGGAAACACTTAAAGAACAGTTGGTGGCTGACAGCGTTTGCTCTCATGTCATGGAATTGTGTGCAGAGGGATGGCCAGAGCATGCAAAGCTAGAACCTTTGCTGAGACACTTCTGGCCAGAACGAGCCATGCTCACTGTGATGGATGGATTGTTGCTGAAAGGCACTCGCTTAGTTATCCCTTCAACATTGCGGAATGATGTGCTGGCCAAACTTCATGAGGGCCATCAAGGCATTGTGGGATATAAGGCACGTGCCCGCCAGTCTGTGTGGTGGCTGGGTCTCAGTCAACAAGTGAGTGAAATGGTCTTAAAATGCAGAACATGCCTGCAGGAGCGCCACAATCACAGCGAGCCATTAATTCCCTCAGACACCCCTGCACGCCCATGACAAAAGGTAGGGGCAGATCTCTTTGAATTAGGAGGAAAAACATACTTACTTGTTGTTGACTACCTTTCAAGGTACGTAGAAATTGCACTCCTATCGCACACAAGATCCAATGATATCGTTACGCACCTAAAATCAATTTTCGCTCGCCATGGCATCCCAGAGGTCTTGATGTCGGATAATGGACCTCAGTTTTCGGGGCAAGCTTTTGCTACTTTTGCTGCTTTGTATGGCTTCAACCACATTACAAGCAGTCCCAAGTTCCCACAGAGTAATGGGGAAGCTGAGCGCGCTGTGCAGACTGTGAAAAATCTGCTAAAAAAAGCTGCTGACCCATACATGGCTTTGCTTGCGTATAGGGCCACACCTCTTCAGAATGGGTACAGCCCTGCTCAGCTTTTGATGGGTCGACGTCTTCGCACTACAGTGCCTACTATTCCATCCGAGCTGGACCCATCATTGCCTAACCGCAGCTTGCTAGTCCGGCGGGAAAGGGCGAGAAAGACATCAGATTCTGTCAATTACAACAACCGTCATAGAGCGAACCCACTCAGAAATCTGTCGTCAGGGGAACAGGTATGGATTACTGACACTAAAACAACAGGGACAGTGATCCAACACCATACCTCTCCAAGGTCTTACCTTGTGGATGGGCCGCAAGGGGTGGTGAGACGCAACCGCGTACATCTAACATCCTTGGAGACACCTTCACAAAATGAGGCTACTCCCCAGCAACAGGAGGCACAGCTAATTCTGCAGCAGGGTACTATGTCACCTGCTATGGGTTCTACTCCTACAGGGGTTTCCACTCCCAGAACCAGGTCAGGAAGAGCCATCAGAAAACCGATTAAACTGGACTGAAAAAAACTAATGATGACATGGGGGAGAGAGAAAAAAAAATAATAATGCGGGATGTTGTTGTCTGTTCATGTTGAAATGTTGCAGTTGCATTTATGGACTATTGCGTTTTATGGAGTGCGGTTTAAGCTCTGAGCAACTTGATTTAAGGAGTCAAGGTACAGTAACAGATTGGAAGTGTGACTTAGTTTATCAGTGGTCACTAAAGGTTCATCCTTGGTTACCTTCACAGGGTTCAAGAAACTTAGAATAAATTGTTTTACTTTGTTCAAAAAAAAAAAGGGAGATGTGGTGTACGTGGAAAATATATGTAAGGAGAAAAGATCATCTCGAGTGCTGATCTTTAACGTGTTTGGCTAAAGACCAATGATATGTGGAGGAGGATGTTACGTAAATAAAGTGGCGGTGGCAAATGTTTCAACACAGTCGACTTCACGCTTGTTACTTCTAAAATAGAAGACACGACAATATAGATTGGATGAAATCACGGAAATTGTTAAATCAATATTGCATCCAAAATAAGGTTAAAGAAATTTCATTTAAAACATTACATCAAATATATACCCTAGCAAGAAAGTCTTAGGAAGGTTCATACTAGACATAGATTACAATTGTGATTTTTGTGGGATGGAAACAGTGTCTACTATTCATTTCTTTTTTAAAATGTATCTATACAAGAATGTTTTGGATAGATTTATCGAATTTTATTAGTAGGAAGATTGGAAGGAAAGTGAATTGAAATGTTTGACGTTTTTATTTATTTTATAAGTGAAGGGTTAAGAGCAGACATTATTTATGTGATTCAGTTATTTTTTTGCACACGGAAAATTCCACATTCATAAAAAAAGTTTTAAGATCTAAATCCAACTTTTTCCATTTTTAAAATGAAATTAAGCAGTACGGCACAACTTTAGTACAGTGTAAAAACAAAAAAGCTATCAAAACCTGTAAAATTGTGGAAGAATATGGTTTTCTTAGGTATTTTTTTTCCTTTCTCTTCGCCCTTATCCATGGCCTCGTTACTGTTTTATGTATTTCATTACAGTTCCTTTGTTGATATATGTTGTAATATTGTTCATTATTAAAATAATAATAAGAAGAAGATTTAAAAAAAACATAGGTCACTACGGGTGAGGTGAAACATGAAGTGTTTAGGCATCGAACCGCATACTGTATGTTCCAGCATGTATCAGAGGAGGAATCCGATGTTGAGGAACAGCCAGTTCCTCGGAAAAGCAAATGATTATTCTAAGCGGCGGTTTTGTCATCTAATGTTTCCTGGAACAATTTGCCGGAAGTAAATATAATAGTAGCGCTTCAGCCAAGGTACAACATTAGCATAATCATAACTTTGTTTTCAGCATTTTAACAATAACATTGAAATGGTTTTTCATTTCACGCAACAAATGATTTTACGTAGTTTACTGCAGCATCAATTAGATATTTGTTTAGCTAATAAAAAGTAGGCTACGGGAAGTACAGAAGTCTCTTGTCAGTGTCGGTATCACAGACTTCGTAATGTTGCTTACAACATATTTGGCTGATATTTGTGCCACTAGAAACTGAATATGAATTTTGTATATTTGAATCTGCAGTTGTCGCATTACAAAACTGAATCTGAAATTATTAGTTTGAATCTGAATTCCAATAACCTGAAACTGCATTTATCCTACCTGGAAAATTTTCAGTTCGCAAATACAATTTCAACTTATTGGGACACACATCCGGGTCCTTGAGGAAAAGTAATCGACCGCAGGTACGAGGCTGAAGTTGGCTACTTATTCGCAGCTACTTATTCGGATTTTTCCGGGTCCAACTTAAATGCTTTTTTTTTTTTTCAGCTATTTCTAGAGGCCCCTGCTCCTTCATTTCAAAACGTCCCAAAAATATGCCATTGCCATCTTATAGTAAGTATAGCAGAGTGTATGTAGACTTATTTTGTGAATTTTTACTGTAGCATTTTTTCATAATCACCTCCTAAACTTGCCATCCCACTCCATTCTATATGGGTCGGATTGTATTTTTCAGCTATTTGTAGAGGCCCCTGCTCCTTCATTTCAAAACATCTGAAAAATCTGCCATTACCATCTTATAGTAAGTATAACAGAGTGTATGTAGACTTATTTTGGTGAATTTTTACTGTAGCATTTTCTCATAATCTCCTCCTAAACATGGCACCAACACACCATTCTCTATGGGTCTCAATGCATTTCTGAGCAATTACATCCCAGCTTTCTTTATATACCTGAGGAAGTGCAGTCGTTGGTGTGCCTTTTTAGTGACGGCTGCTGCATGCCCAGCTGAATTGAGGCTCTGGCACTAAGGGTCGCCCCATGGAACCTGGAGCTGCAGACTCTCTCCTCAGCATCTCTTCCAATGTGAATGGGAACTGAATGATTCCATGATTCAAATGGGATCATTAGCTGAAAAATGCAATCCGACCCATAGAGAATGGAGTGGGATGCCAAGTTTAGGAGGTGATTATTAAAAAATAGTACAGTAAAAATTCACCAAAATAAGTCTGCTTACACTCTGTTATACCTACTATAAGATGGCAATGGCAGATTTTTGGGACGTTTTTAAATGAAAGAGCAGGGGCCTGTAAAAATAGCTGAAAAAAAGAAGTATTTAAGGTGGACCGGAAAAATCCGAATAAGTAGCTGCGAATAAGTAGCCAACTTCAGCCTCGTACCGCAGGTTCACAACGCAACTCATTTCCACGTTTACAACAGTTCTGCAGGTCGGGGTAAAGTGGAGGCGTGTGCCGGGATGCCGCAAGCGCATTACTATGGGCTTATATTTGTGCCACTAGAAACTGAATATGAATTTTGTATATTTTAATCTGCAGTTGTCGCATTACAAAACTGAATCTGAATTTATTAGTTTGAATCTGAATTCCAATAACTTGAAACTGCATTTATCCTACCTGGAAAATTTTCAGTTCGCAAATTCAAATTCAACTTATTAGGACACACATCCGGGTCCTACCGACAGAACTGTTGAAATCTGAATGCGCATGTTCATTGAGCTTGAAAGTGGGCCGCCGTATGTTAAGTTTCGGGGCGTGGTTAAGACTAACAGTGTAACTGTAGGAATTTTGAAACAATCCGTTTCACTTCCTTCTTTTACATATTCAAGGAATTATATTTGAAAGAGGGAACAACAGTGTTTGGGATTCAGCTATGCCGAAGTAAAGTCATATGTTCATTCTATGGCACCTTTAATCAAGTTATAAAACAGAACCAAATCACCAGACACAGCCCTGAGGGGTGCATTACAAAGGTTTACTACGTTAGCGAGGTTTCTTGAGGCTTCCGAGGACAAATGGAACGCACCATTACTCCCGAGTCCTGGGTATTACGAATCGTAGTTCACTTTTAAACTGGGTGTATTGCTACAGTACACGGCTAACCTGCTCTGAGCATGTTTAAGTGCAGGCTTTCTGGTTAAAAGACACTACCACTCCTCCGGGCCATACACCTCCCAGTCAGCAAGGTACTCCATATGTCCCCAAGGGCAGCATCTGTTTTTGAGGAGAACCCAGACTTGGCAAGCAGAGGAACCTGTCATGTACTGAATTGTATGCTGTTACTTTAAGAGGAACCATATGTTGAACAGGTAAAGCGTGGGGGAACATGTTTAAGGTGACTCAGAAGAAGAAGTAATGAGTGGCGTTTTGTAAAGAATGTGGTGTCTGCGTCTGTGATTAAATTCAGTAAGACCGAAGACATGAATATAGTACACAAAATATAACAGAACCCCCAACATCCAGTGCAGGCGGGGGTGTCTCATTGGGAGTAGTGTCAGCCATAGGTCCTTAGATCACTGGCGTAAGGAGGAAAATATGCAATGAAAATGAGACACAATACGGCGAAGGCATGAAGTGCTGACACTGAGGAGACCAGGCGTGGGCAGGATGGGTGAGCATGCATGATTATAGAAAACTGACCATTCAGTACACTGCAAGAACTTGGTGCTTCAGTGAAATCCAGGTCCTTTTCATTGAAATGGAAATCTTCAAATCCTGTCCTAAGTCAAAGTGTGCTTTCTGACTTGGATTAGGTGGTAACCCTAACTTTAGCATGATACTAACAATATCTCCGCAAAGCCTGATTGTGGAGACGTTTTAGTTGTTCATTTTGATATTGTCAAATCACACATCCCTAGTTGCACGTGCAGAGTAAGGGGTCTGCGAGGACCAGTACATGCTGGGACTGTGAGAGGATGAGGAATGAGACTGGATAGTGAGGGAGAGTGGGTCAGTAGTGTGATGAAGGGTGTTATTGCTAATGGGGAATCCATAGCTTTGACGGACACAAGGAGACACAGCTAGAGACAAATACATTAAAAGCAGGTGTGTTCAGACTTTTGACTGGTACTGTAGGTTTGTTTGTAGAACAGCATCTGCTAAATAAATAAAATGTAAATGTGACGTATTCTTACTAAACTGCTTAAGTAGGGCCTCCATTCTATCTGTGTTTGGTTGGAGAGTATTGCTGTTCAAGTCAACAATGTGCTTTTTTAAATTTCAGGTGAGAACGTGATACTTAAAGCTCATCATGATGTAAGTAGACAAAATGTTCTCTAAGGCCATTTTTAGTCAAGTGACCTCTTGGGGGTGGTTTCCCGGACCAAGATTAAATTAAGACAGGAGTAGGCCTTAATCTAGAATAGTTAATCATGTTTTAAAAAA
>JABJVO010000392.1:0-11386 GCA_026770805.1 Boulengeromyrus knoepffleri
GGGTGGGGGGGGCGGGGGGGGGGGGGGGGGGGGGGGGGGGGGGGGGTGGGGGGGTCAGAGGGTCTCCAATCTTTCACAGGTTTTTAACATATTTCAGATACAACGATGCAACGCATTTATATACAGTGAAACAGTAATGATTATTCAGTGAAGTCATCCTAATTCGCGGTTCCCCCAAGGCTCAAACCCGAGCCCTAACAGGCCGGTTGATGATGACATGTGTGTGGGTGGGGCCAGGCAGTGTGGGCGGGGCCATGTCGTGTGGGCGGGGCCAGGTCGTGTGGGCGGGGCCAGGCCATGTGGGCATCACTGAGCGTGAGCGGAGTACCTGCGGGAAGGAGCCACGCAGAGGAAGCCAGCAGCTGAGCGCCACCACGCCAGCCAGCTTCTGCTGGGACGTCAGAGCCGTGTAGAGGGACAGCGCCCCCCCCTGCCCGCACACAGAAACACACAGAACAAAAGGCGGCGCACTTGTAAATAACTCCAGCTCCCTTCGGTACACTGCTAATTAGCTAGCATACACGTGCCGTCGGAACGATTCTCCAAATGTGTCCAAAAATGGTCATATTTCCCAAAACAGAATTTTTGCTAAAATTTTGAAAGTTAATAAAAATATTAATAAATTTCAGCCTAAATTAATGGAGTTTCACAGAACATGAATAAACTATTAGAAGGTCCAATCCCAGAATCTATTAGAATTTTCCAGAACCGCACAAGCACTCTGCCTAGCCAGCATTTACACAGCATGCATTAGTACTTTACACGCTGTCACTTATCAGCCCTGATATGAGTCACTCATCCCTGCTGTAAACCCAGACACTTCAATGGTTCTACCTCATCACCCTCATCATCCTCCAACCACAAAACATTTAGCTATCGGATTTTGCGTAATTGATCCTCTTTAAGCAATCAGGCGGCCGGACAAGTTACACAGGAAACTCACAAGCAAAATGCATCTCATTCTAAAAACTCATACTTTTAAACGCAAGATAATTGCTTGATTTTAAAACCAGTGGATATAAATGGCCATTCAACACAAAGCTTGTAGTACCCATACTGTTATTTGATGTACTGCTAATATAAACCCTATACAAAACAAAGATTATTTCTGTGTATGTCCTGAATAGAGCCAGAAGACACATCATCATTTATTGCTGAATGCATCTCAGTTAAGTTGTACAGTGTGGTTTAATATTTAATACTTCCCCCATCAGTGAATAATGCCTGAGGCTTTTATTTGTGGGTGAGGCATTCAGATTGGCATAAATTCTCAGACCTCAGATGTTATATACGAGCTGACAGCATGCCCAGCTTCTCCTTCCTCTTGATGAGGCAGGGGAACTAGCGGACGAGGAAGCCCAGCTCTGAGATTGACGGTACCTGCGAGAATCCGCCCAGGATTATCCGGTGGGCAGGGATGCCGTTCTTGACCTCCTGCTCTATCAGCGACTTTACTGCAAAAGCACACAGATCGCAGTGAGAATATATTCTAGGGCAGTGATTCTCAAGCCCGCCCTTGGGGAGCCCCAGACATCCACATTTTTGCTCCCTCCCAGGTCCCAGCACACTTGTACCTGGTATTCAGAGTTCCTGATTGGCTGGGAACTTGGCAGGAGCAGAGATGTGGACTCTCTGGGGGCCCCCAGGACTGGGTTGAGAAACTCTGTTCTAGGTTGAATGTCTGATAAAGGTCAGGCAAACAAATATGCTTTCATTTAAACTTAAACCATTCTGCTGACAATGCCTCAAAAGGATCAGTCATAAACTGGCGATTCAAGTTCTATGGTTTTGAGAAAAAGTTTGTGAACCCCCTTGCAAATAGGATTTCAGCATTACTGGCCTCCAAAATGTGATCAGATCTTCATTTGTCATCATAATAAATAAAGTGTTTTTTAACAAACACCAACAATATTTTATATTTCTACCAAGAAGCATTGTTTTTTTTTAATCTATCATCTGTAATTGGACAAAATTAATAAAACAATTCCTTATTAGACTGTTCAGTGCGTCACAGTCATGTTTTGTTACATATGTGCGTAAACAGCATGCAGCCAATCAGATCAGAGCTCCAAGGATCACATGACCTACACTTACATCATAAACATGGAACATGGGTTAAACCTACTGTTTTCTGCTGCTTGTTTAATGCCTGATTCATCTTCTTCGGCATCTGGACTAAGACCAATTATATCAAACCTTCAAAGAAGAAAGAAGACACTTTTCATGCACAATGCAATGTTGGAAGGGTACTTTAAGCAAAATACCCAATTTTTGTAACCTCTGAAAGTGGACTGAGACTGCAGAGATAAAAGTAAAACCCCAATATTTGCTACCCATCCCTTCAATATGCAACTGATAACCAAATGAGACGCTCTCTAAACTGGCCGGTATCTACAGTTCAACAAGCAGAGCATTTCGCCCACAATGCAAAGGTGGTAGGTCCATATCTCAAGGAACACACATAAATTGTAACCTTTCCCTCTATTGTAAGTTGATTGGATAAAAGTGTTGGGATAAAGGGGAAAAAAATGTAACTTTTAAGAAATAAATCACTTGTTAATGTCACTTGGAAGCAGGCAGATTAACCACAGGCTCGCCAAAACGGTGTGTATTCAAGAAGATACTAAGGAATGAGCTTACCAAGAAGGCATCGTCATCTTCATGTTCAACGTGACTGGCATAAGTGGCCTACAGCAATTTTCATAACAAAATAAAAGTAACATTAAAACATAGTGGAGTATGGTGAAAGAGAGATCATGTCATTCATGTAGAAGACTTCCTAGATGTTCATATATCTCAAATGACCCATCAAATCTAAGCGATATCTCCCGAATCATCTTATCTTTCCGCATAGGCAGCAAAGAACGTCACACTCAGATTGCAATCAGAATTGCCATTAACTATAGTGGTTCTGACCAACGCACATTGACTGTAAGAGTTTGAACTCTGTCCCAGGATGCTTTTTGGATCCACTGACTTGCCGTATATACTGATATCATCTGGGCGTCACCAAAAAAACTGAAGCGAAGGACTTACGCATGGGGGCAAATGTATTTAACGTGGGGGGTCCGGATTCCAGCAAAAGCCTCCGCCCATCCATGCCTGACGGATGGGAATTGGGTTTGGAAGAAACATGATTACAGAAAACGAACATTCCTCCTGTAAATGGTGCTAAAATTCAAATTAAGTAAAGACATTACGAACAGAGACAAGTCTAGATGGAGAGGTAATACACCTACCCAGTATCTCCAAGTCCATGGAGAAATATTACCTGCAGAAAAAAATTACAAAAGTAATGCATCCATATTTGAATCTGTATGTTCTTCATTTAATTGAAACGGGAATTTGGGGGTCTGTTTATACATCCAGCAGCAGATAATGCAAAACCTGGCTGGCAATCAACAAAGAACCAATAAACCGGATGCAATATTACAGCTGCAACTTTCCAAGCAGTCCTTTCACAATAAACTTGATGCCGCAATCGAAAAACCACCAACACAAAACTACTTTAATACAGCATCTGGCTGTACCTAATGGCCATTTTTAACCGCATTTTAGTTTTGCAATCCAATGTAACCTTATAAATATTTTTTTTAAATCGTAACATTATTGTGAGAAACATTACAACATCATTTGAAGCAAAAATTGCTTCTGATGTATCGGTACGCCGGAAGCTAGGGCGATCAGCGAGTCAATATTTAGTGCAAGTTAATACCCACCGCCCCCCCTCCCTTGCACCACCCCCGTCCTGCGCAAACCATCACCGACGCTTGGTGCACCGACTTACCGCCGCGGTGGCTTTCCGAGCGGCCGGTACGATGGCAGGAAGCGGCGCTGACATGTTGTTACCGCACATACAACACGCTGGAGGCTGACATCCAACAAGAGAAATACCGATATATGACAGCTGATGAAGGGAACCTGGACACCTTATTCCTCTTTCCTTTTACGTCCGATCTCTGTTACTGTACATTGGCCGACAGATTCCTTCATATATCGACGCCTGGTTTGTCGCTTAATGTGCAAGGATCAGACAGCCGACTTCCCGTCCGTGCTGCCCGTACCGCGCTGTCAGGTTTAAGGTAAAAGATGAGACGTCCGCAACAAGCCCGACTCGAGCTGCTTATGGCCACTGACACGGTTTTTCGGAAATCCCGCCTCCGCCGCGCATCGATTAGGTAACGGATTTCCATCTGTGGGGATCCGGCCTATCGTTTGGTGAATCAGACTGTCAATCAAAACCCAACCGAATACTCTCAGTTAGTTTGTAACCGCTCTTTAAATACAGTACATGTGTGAACTGTTTAAGACCTTGAATTGTGTAGGTCAAATTCAGAAAGACTCAGGTTGCACTACTGGGTTTCTGGACTGCGTCATATTATGTATGCGTATATTTGAATCTGCGTGCTGTAATGGGAATGTACCGCATGTCCCCGGGAACTGCGGTGAGCTAATTAAATCTAATTAATTGGGTCTATACATCACGGCCGTGAAGGGAAGAGGCCACGGCGGACGCGACCCAATCAGGAGCAAAACTGTAAAACACGTCCCTACTGTACAAAGTCCCTCTGGACGTGTTAATGTCTCTGGATATTACCATTTCCAGACACATTATTAAGTTAAAATCCAAATACTACGGAAACTTAGCTATCGATAAATTAGACTGGAATTAATTGATTGTGTGGCTAACCGTTTAGTCTCAGTATGCTGAAATGTGGCTGTTCATGTTATTTGACTTGAATTTGAATTAAATTACTTAAAATGATTGAAGCAGCAACGACGGACAGCAGCTGTTTCATTATATATTGTGTTTTACGGGTGTCTCCCTGGAAATTGACTGAATGATTAAACTTGTCCAGCAGACATACGCATCATGTAAAGTCGCTTACTTTTTTCTGTGCGCTATAAACGATGTGGTAATTTCGAGTTCAGAATAATACAGTGTAAAATAAAGACCTTCCCAAAATTAATTGATATTTTTTGTACTAACGTATTGTATACTGTACTAATGCACGACTTCCGTGTCGTCACTGCCGTAAAGTGAAATTTCCGGTCGATGCCGCATGGCTAGGCGGTGTTTTTACGACACTTGCCCTTGGATATTGCAGTAGCATAATACTACGAAATAAACTGCTGCATCCTCAGCTATGTCTGCGTCAAAGACAACGGGAGGAAAAGCAATTCACATTTTAAGAAATCTTCCTCGAATAAGTCTAGCAAATCTCAGGCCAAACCCCGGAGCCCGGAAAACTGTAAGTTTGCGGGAGCCTGCTACCTGCTGACCTCGGAAAGGTTCTTCAGATGCCTGGAGCTACTGCTTTTTGGGGACTGATTAGAATAAAAGGGCATTCAGATGTTTAGATCGTTACATTAATTTGTTGTGCATGGCTCTCTTTCATTGGTGATATAACGTGAACTGGCTTCTGTACGTTTCAATGTATGGCTGCGATACATTTTGTATTTGTGTATTGCCATAGCAGTACAATGTTAACAATATATTTTGTTCATTTTTAACGTATTCTATTCAGATGTCCTTTTGGGTCGTATTTTACTTGGGCCTATCCCCGAGTATACATTTAATGAAAATAGATTTATTAGTCTTTCATTAATTAGGGCTAAATCAGGCGGATAGATTGCTTTCAATAAGCACCGCATCTCTTTTTGGCAAAAAACGCATTATGAAAACGCATGCTTCCAGCTGCTGCTGTGCATAAGCCGGAAATTGTAACATGTTAAGTTTTTTTTTAAATAGTGAACATAAAAGTGTAGCGTTCGATAAAAGCACATTTTGTAGGAAAGGCGGCGTGGAAGAGGCGCGCACGGAGGAAACAAAAGCGGTCGTGGCCACAAGGGGGAGCGCCAGCGCGGAAATCGACCGCGCCTGGGCTTCGAGGGGGGACAGACGCCCTTTTACCTCGCTATCCCCAAATATGGATACAACGAAGGCCACAGGTACCTGAGCAAAAGCATCTTTCTGTGACGTTAATAATCATTGGGTTTATTTTATTATTGCTTTAAATTATTAGTTATTAGCAGGTAAAGCCACCCATCCTGCTTAATTTTATTTTCTAGTCTGAGACCACAATACCAGCCATTGAGCCTCAGAAGACTTCAGTACTTGATAGATCTGGGTAGAGTGGACACCTCCCAGCCCATCGACCTCACCCAGTTGGTAAACGGCAGAGGTGTGACCGTGCAGCCTCTGAAGAGGGACTATGGAGTCCAGCTGGTGGAGGAGGTGAGGATCTCTCTGTATATGCAGATATACGGTACTGTTCATAATGGGTATGTATCACAGGTACATGGTATGGTAATGGCTACAAAGACTAACATATGCTTCTTTGCAGTTATTCTGCTATTTTAATATATAATCTGAATGTTGCATTGATGGATGTTGGATTATTAGTAATGAGCAATAATAAAGATGTCCTCTAGGTGGCAGTATTTAATCATACTTCAGCGATATCCGCCCCTAGGTAGTCTGCTTGGCACTTTTCTTCCATTCCCCCTCTTCACCGCCTGGAACGGCTCTGACATTGTCTTGTCACGTGAAAGCTTCTTCAGAAAATGTACTCTGTATAATTTTTTGCGTGTGGTTTCAGGGTGCTGACATCTTTTCGGCAAAGATCAACATCGAGGTCCAGAGGGCTACGGAGGGAGCGGTAGCGGCTATTGAGCGGAACGGGGGAGTCATTACAACAGGATTTTACGATTTCAGGAGTCTCAGTGAGTGTCCACTGGGTGCCTCAAGCAGCATGATGCTAATCCTCCATGCTAACTTCCATTGAACTTGGCGTGTGTTCATCGTTTCCATATTACAGCGATCCTGTGCAAGCCTGTGCCGTTTTTCTTGTCCGGCCAACCAATTCCCAAGAGGATGCTTCCCGGCGAAGACATGGTCAGATATTACACCGGAGCAGAAAACCGTGGCTACCTGGCCGATCCGGAGGAGGTGGAGAGGGCCAGACAAGACCTGGCCCGGAAGTATGGCTACGTTCTGCCAGACATCTCCAAAGACGAGCTTTTCCACATGCTCTCCATGAGGAAGGACCGTCGGCAGATCTTCTTTGGACTCGCTCCCGGTTGGGTCGTCAACATGGCCGAACGGAAGATCCTCAAGCCGACGGACGAGAAGCTGCTGCGGTATTACGGCTCGTAGTGGAACTGGAGCCGTTAATGAGGATGATCGTGGGGTGTAATTACAGCACTGTAAACCACGTGTCCTGGAATCGCATTTCAGCTACTGCGTCGAACTGTCATTGCCAGCTGGCGGAAATGCTTTGCTGGTGTAGCCGTTATCCAGAATTAATAAGTTATGCAATTAAATTGATAAAGGTAACAATAATAAGTGGTAGGTTTGATGTGATTTGCAGCACTTTGGGATGGGAGGTGAGTTTTTGGTACAGGCAGTGGGGAGACGGACATTAGATCTGTGGCTTGTCTTTGATTTGGTCGTATCATGTGTTAGATATTTCCCATCGGTCCTGGCTGTGCTATTGAGCATCTTAGCCAAAGACAACTCGCTCCCTGTTTGGTCGCCACAGAGACGGAAGGAACAGGACTCACCGCAGGTGAAAGGGAAGTGAGGCAAGGCGAGTGATCCCGACTGAAAACAGGAAACAGATGCCTTATGGGGGGCTCCACGCGTCTGAGCCATCAGGGGGCGAACGTGGGATTAGTCATTAGCAGCTGCATCCTGGCTGGGGCCTCTGGTTCAGTCAGGGGCCCAGGAACGCCAGCCTGCCAGAATACTCCGTGAAATCCGGATCAGATACCAGGCATTTTTTATTTCTCTGAGCACAATGATAAAAGAATGCTAGGAATGTTTAATGTTGGCACTTGGGGAGGCGGGAGAGGAGCCATACCTGCTGTTTTGAGAGAGATTGTCAGACCATTCTTGGAATTCCATACTGCGTCCTGACTGGATAAGGTCTGATATTGGATAAATGCCGTAAATTTCTTGAATGGGCCGAAACTCTAGATTGACCTATCTCTTAGTTTTTTTATTCTCAAGGTTACGTGTCCCCCATAATCATCTTTCGAAAACAGTGTTTACCTAATGCTGTGGACATGTTTGCTTGTCAGCCACCATTTAACCTGCAACTTTGTTGTGGGGCAAGTGGAAAATAAAAGAACATAAAAGTGCCGTGTCTGTGTTTCTGTGTGTTAAGGCCGGATTAAAAGCATCTCAGACCAGGAGGACTTCCCTAAATAAATGTCTGTCAGCCATTATACACAAAGAAACAAACAAATAGGTATTTGTAGATTGCTTTAAACCTGGGTGAGTAATTAAGGTAGCGATTATCTGATACTCACTGTTATTCCCAACAATAACTTGCCATTTATTACATTCTGTATGACATTAATTGCACAGGGCGTAGATTATTTCTATTGTATTCATTTTCTCAAGGGTTTTCCTTAAATGTTAAATGGATAATATGTTTGAGCTGCACTACAGGTCAGCCTGCTCCAGATAAAAGGAAAGTGTTCAAACGTTACTTGCCAAACCTACACAGAGTAATGCAATTACCCCTGTTTAAGGGTAGACTGAAGCACTCAGAAAATGAATTGTATGCTTCTGCGCTGTTTTTATATATATATATATATATATATATATATATATATATATGATATGGAGTACGCTTATACTTGGCGCGCTTGCTATTAATAGAGCAGTATTTAACGACAGTATTGTTTACAGAGATGTGGCCGTAGAAATGAAGTTTGTACGAGGGGACCTTTATCAAAGGAAGCATATGTTGGTGAGCGCGCTGGCTGCAGTCATTGTGTAAACTGTGGTACACGTAGTTCTCACTGCCACCGTCTTCCTGATTCCGCAGTGATTTTACTCACAGCGACCCCTACAGGATAGTCAGTGCAAATGCCAAAATAAGGAACTCATTTCATTTACCTTCGTAATTACATGTCAGTTCAAGTGGACTTTATTTTCATGCCATCCGTTCGCTGGCTTAGAGCGGCATGAATTAGAGCCCCCCCCAGGACCATGGGGTAACTTACCGTCCGAGTGCTGTGACAGATGACCTGGCCCCCACAATCCCCCCCCAACCTAAACCCCATAGAGATGCTTTGGCATGAGTTGCATTGCAGAATAAGAGCAAGGTAGCCAACTTGGGTACAGAACTTATGGAAACTCCTTCAGGGCTATTGGAGAAGCGTTCCAGGTGGCTACTTCTGGAAGCTGGGGGAAAAGTTTGCCAAGAGTCTGCAACGCTGTCATCAGAGCGAGACGGGGCTGTTCTGAAGAGGCTACAATCTGAGACAATGTTGAGATATTGAACACTTCTCTTGCTTGTTACAGTATTAGATATCTATTATTTCATTACCTTCTGGCCTTTTACTATAAGGGGAATAACAGCTAAAATAGAGACAAATACATTAAAAGACATGTGTCCCGACTTTTGCCTGGTACTGTATGTAAACACGGAGTAATACAGCAGCAGAAATGGTGGAACAAACATTGTCCATTGAATACCAATAAACAAAAAAATAAGTCAAAATGGCCATGCATTATTATAATGACCAGGGTATTATTATAATGAATATATTTTGACCTTTAAATGCTTTTACTTTACAGAGTTAACTTCACTTTTACATAGTTATAAAAATGCATAACTGTAAATGAAAAAAAAACTTCAAAAACAGTAGACGGTAATTATTATTGTTTATTTGACATTCGCTCCCTTAAGACCATGCATTGCTTTTGGATCTTTGCTTCCTCCTGGTCATCAATGTCCCCTAAACTTGAGGAGATGGGTCAAATATATCATTCATAGTTGGGGTTTTCCAGACTTATCCGTTACTTCTGCATCTGCTCCGGGGTGTCAGCGTGTTACTGTGTGTTTGGTAGGTCTCTAGAAGCAATTGTTTTCACCAGGTTATTTATGGAGGTTCAGAGGTTAAAACAGCAGTCCTGCGTGACCTCGTAAGATCGAGTGTCTCAGGCTCTGCTGTGAACCTGCACACTGGTAGCTGCTATTTATTTACATGCCAGCCCTAGGCGGGAGAACCAGCTCGAAACCTTTTAGCGTTTACGCTTTAAATAAATCAAACCACAGGAAAGAAACTACTGGATTATTGTTTATGAGAGAGTGGGTGTCCTTATCTACAAAGAAACAGGGACCCTTTTGTATCTGGATAAGGTCTTGAACTGTTGGAACAGAGATGAAGAAGGAATACATGCGTTTAGGTGTTTTCAGAAGAGTGTGGAATTAATTTCTTCCCCAGAAAAGAAAAAAAAACTTTAAAAGAGAACATTTTTCTTCGAATGAGTAGGGAAGTTTAATTATATAATCCAGCCTAGGTCAGGGTGACAGACTTTATTTCGTCAGCAGAGGCCGGCAGCAATGATCTGAAAGACTTTATAAGCCTCACAACAAACACAATGTGTTCGGAATAATTTGATGTATTTGTCTGGACACTTCACACTATCTAATCTAATATAGAATGATGCCGGATAGGCCAGATTGAATAATTTTTGCGTGATTCCCTTTCAGACGACGGCAGCAATTCCACGGTGTCTCGCAGGTTTTTAATGCTGCAGACTGATTCCAGTTAATAATTAAAATGTAATTACTGGACAGTTGCCCCCCCCCCGTCTTAGGAAAGCGACAAGAGAAAGAGCCAGATCTTCTGTCAGTTCTTCCTGGGTGTCTTCCTCAGCTGAAAGATAAATCAGGGCTTGAGGTGGATTGGAATAGAATGGAGTGTGTGTGTGTGTGGGTGTGTGTGGGGGGGGGGGGATGGGGGGGGTACCTGCTGTGTCAATACAGTACCTCATCAAAGCTGAACACCAAATACAGATTAGAGCTCCATTATGACCCAAGAGCAGAATACAAGCTACTATGTGCAAATAATGGGACTGAATGTTGATGTGCCTTTGGTCTGATTAATCCCTTCATTGGTGGGGGGGGGGGGATTAATTCTCTAAACAAAGTAAGTGTTTAAAGAGAAGTGAGTGCATTAAGTCCTCAACACTGGGGTATAAAGGGTGTCAGAAGTTCAGAGGTTCCGTCTGGGGTCCTGAGTCTGTTGGTTAAGGGCGGAGGTTATGTGCCTGTCAGGTGTCTGTCGTTTTCTGTCCTGGCTCATGCTGTGAAGGCCCAGGAGTGGGCAGGACACAAGCAGGCTGACAGCCTACCTACACAAGGAGGCGGGGGCTTCATTGTGTCCCGCTAATGAGCCCCCGTTAAGCAGGCCCCATGCTGCGGGGCTTGTAATCCTCTCAGCCACCGATCAGAGCCCTAGGAGACCACACCTGTAGGGGGAGTGGGGGGGGGGGGGGCCGGGAGAACCCCCCCCCCCCCACACACACTTGATTTGGGTGGGCAGTCGTACAGTATGGAGCCTGGTTAGAGTCAAAGGAGTC
>JABJVO010000393.1:0-11381 GCA_026770805.1 Boulengeromyrus knoepffleri
TCCTCTAATTAGTAATCTAATTAGGGAGTTGCAGCGAAAACCCACATACACACCGGCCCTTTGCAGATAAGATTGGCCACCCCTGAACTAGACTAATCTACTACATCTGCGTTTGAAAAACCGACTTATCCCGGCTGAGCCTCACTGGCATTAACTCATCCAAGATGAGGCATCTGATCTCGTATGATTTAAGCGACATACGGAAAATACCCCCCAAGTATGAACAATAACACCACAAGGGCTATTTACATTCTCCCACGATTATGCCGTGATATCAAACCCTGCTGTCGCTACAGTATAGTATATTGTATAATAAAATTATATCATCCTTAAGTCATGTTGTTTTTATGTTTTTAGCCTTTTAATCATTATTAGTTCATTATTGTTATAACCACCATTTAAGCTGCTAAGACACATATGGATACTTTGTGCTGTACTGTGAGCACTGCGAACATTAACCTGAGCATGAGATGAATGGGCGTCTTGCAGGGATGCTCGCTCTGCTGGGAGTTGGGGCGGAAACTGCCATATAGACTACTTACGCTGGGCATCAGTTGTAAGTTGTATTTGTCGTAAGTTGACGACGACCTGTAGTATTTTTTAACGATGTAGCATTTAGCCACGTTACATGGCTTTTTGAAATAAAAAAGTAGTTGGTTACTGACAAATCTACAGCGTTTTAAAAGTAGCTGCACTACTGATAAGCTACTAAAGAAAGTAAAGTTAATAGTGTCGCTAATTGTAGTGAACTACTCCACAACACTGAGTATAAGCTGTTATGTGATCCTGTTCATTTGTCTTCATCTATAGCCTAGCTGTGGCATTCTGAACTAGTTGTAGGCATAAAAGTGATGATTTACTGATTCCCTGACAAAACAATAATTTAAATGGGATGAAATCAGGGCATGAACAACTTTCTCAAGACCTGGAGGTGATAAAAATGATTTAACTTTTGACATATTTCTAAGATAAGTATTTCTAAAATGATGACATAGAAAGCTCACCCAAATACTCAGAGATGGGCTTAGTACGATTTGATGATCTGAAAAGGATAATTTTTGTCTTACTATCATTTAACTGTAAAAACTTATGAGACATCCAAGCCTTAATGTCTGTCAGGCAAGCAAGTGAATTCAAAGTGAACGGTAACGGGCCCAGCACTGATCCCTTTGGGACACCAAATTTAACTTTACTGGGCTCTGAAGATTCATTATCCACAAGAACAAGTTGATAATGATCTGTTAAATATGAACTCTTATCTGTGTGGATTTGCATGGTAATCTTGCATTTCTTCCATTCCTTGGGGATACAGAACAAAGAGAAGGAACGGATGAAGGAACGGGAAAAGGAGGCCAGAGAGAGAGAGGCGAGGTACAGCAATGGCCATCTGTTCACCTCGCTCACTGTGTCAGGCACCACCCTCTGCTCTGCCTGTGGAAAGAGCATCACCGCCAAGGAGGCCCTCGGTTGCCCCAGTGAGTAAACATTCCAACTACATCTTTTTATAATACTATTACAACACCACATCCGTCAAGTGCTCTATCTAGTAGTGTTACAGTACCACATCCTCCAGTGGGCCTGTCTAATACTGTTACAGTACCACCAGACATTAACATTGCTGTCTAAAACTGTTACAGTACCAACATACAGAAAGTCCCTAATACTATTACAGTACCACATCCTCCAATGGTTCTATTAGTGTTGTCACAATACCAAAATCATGACTTCAACACGATACCTCCATAAATATTTCAATACCAATACTTAAACGATACCACAGCAAAAACTAAAATATCAAGAAAATGAATGGATAAATAGATGACAGAACCCAGTATTTTTTATTATTAATTAAATAATTATGGTGGCCCCTAGAGATAAAACACAAACAAAAGAAAAAGCAGAAACAAAATGAAGATGTGCTGCAAATTAAAAAACATGCACAAAAGAAAAAGCAGAAACAAAATGAAAATGCGCTGCAATTCAAAAAAGACAAGCAAAAGAAAAAGCAGAAACAAAATGAAAATGCACTGCAATTCAAAAAAGACAAACAAAAGAAAAAGCAGAAACAAAATGAAAATGCGCTGCAAGTGAAAAAAAGACAAACAAAAGAAAAAGCAGAAACAGAAAGAAAATGCACAGCAAGTAGATGATCCCAAACCAGAAGTGCTCCACGACGCTAGGGGGTGCGGTGAGCTCATGTGGCCCAGTTGCTACACAGTAGTGATGGGAAGTTCGACTGAATTAACTGATTTAATTCTTTCGAGCTGTCCGTTGTAATGAATCGATTGTAAAATAGATTCTGTGATTCACTATTTTTTTTCGTCTTTTTTGCGCCTGACCGTATGACTCATCGAATCATGGGATCGGATAATAAATCAAACGGTGTCTTAAGGTTACATTATTTGACTGAAAGATGGGGCTGGTGTTCAACAAAAATATATCACTTAATAACCAGCAATACTTCTCCTTGACAGAGGTCTGCACTCTCTTGAGTGCAGTTTGTAGTAATAGAAGATAATTACACAAATGTACTGCATACCATGATAACTTTAGCTGAAAAGATTACCTAAAAAGACAAAATAAAATTAAACAGTTAGGCTATCCTTGCCCTTTATTTTGTCTCGCAAAATGAAGTGGTAAAACGACAAGTTGTGGACAGTTGGCAAAAGCACTTGTACTTGCCGCCATGGCTTTCCTGTAATGGCGTGATGTTCGCAAATGATTTGTTCATGGGGAAGGAGTCCCTTGCAGAAACAATACTCTCATGTTCTCTTCTCTACAAGGATTTGTTACAAAGATGTATAGCCTACATGTGCAGTTTTTAACAAACATGAGTAGCTAAGGTAACAATGCTGAGAGACAGACTTTAATCAGGGAGGCACATAACTGGTACGCAAGTACACATTCGCCGTGTAAAGCGATATGCACAGCAATTTCTTGTCATAGCAGCACAAGTGCATATTAATTTTAGGTGCATTTGTGCTGCTATGACAAGAAATTGCCATAGCTATCGCTTCATATGGTGAATCCATACTTGTGTACCTGTTATGTGCATCCATGACTATAATTCAATAACAAATATTATTTTTCTCACATGACTTTATTGGGGGTTTTTACCTTACTCCTTAGAACTATTTAGCCTAAATAATTGGATTTTTTGATATATTGAAATATAAAGTGTTTCAGATATGTTTTATGCAAACAGGAAGTGCCACTGAACAGGCTGGTGAAGGAAACAGAACAAATCTTTTAGGTGAACTGAATAAAACAAACTGTCCCCCAAAAAGAGTAGTTTCACTCATCACTACTCTCTTCTCTGTGAAAGTTGCAGGGTGAGAGAAAAAAAACTGTTGGCACGCCCACTGTGCCTACTGGGAGAGGAAGAAAAAGTCAAGACAACATGACTTAATTTCATGAAGCCAGGGCTTCCTATTATGACAGAATGACTTAATATCACAACAGAATGACTTTACATCAAGAAATAACGACATATTTTCTGGAAATGAAGACTTCTTAATATCATGAAAACATGACTGCAACTTATGACTGATTAACTTTACGACCATTCCGGGGCTACAAATTTGTGGCCATGACTGCGCTACAATATGACAATATGACTTAAAGATGATATAATTATATTATACAGTATACTGTATATGTATGTAATGATGAATCACGAATTGGTTAAAAATCAATGTAAATGTATGATGATTTAAACCAGCTGATGTGGAAAATGAATCGCTACTTTAGGAGTACTTCACAGTACTTTAACAGAAAAGCTGGTGTAATATTACATTTGTGATCGTGAGTTCGACATCAGATGTCACTGCGTATTCACGTTGACGTCATACATCAGCTTTTGGTTTTCACCGAACACGAGATGGTGCTGTGGCGCAGTGGTTAGCGCTGCTGCCTCATAGCAAGAAGGTTCTGGCTTCAGTCCTGGGTCCTTTCTGTGTGGAGTTCGCACGCTCTCCCTGTTTTGGCCGGGGGCTCTGGTTTACTCCCATGGTCCAAAAGTGTGCAGGATAGGTTGATTGGTCTAAATTGGCCCTGTAGTTGTGCGAGTGTGTGCGCCCTGTGGTGTGTAGGCGACTGCCCGGGGTTGGTTCCCGTCTGCGCCCCTTGTTCGCGTGATAGGCTCCGGTACCCCCCATGACCCCAGTTGGGAATAAGCGGTTTCAGAAAATGGATGGATGGACGCACCACCCGATCTTAAATCGGCGGTGTGGCAGCATTTTAGCTTTCCGGTAATCACAAACGAAAATGGCGAGAAAAGCACAGACGACAAAAATTGCATGCAAACACTATATAAGACTGATAACATACACAAATAGCATGTCCACCGGCACCACAGTGAGCTGAGCAAAGATTATTAAAAGGGAAAACCACGCTCAAAAGCTGCACATGCAAGCCTTAGTTTATTTATTTGAAGATTTTTTTTATTTTGATTTGGGATTTTTTAAAAACAGTATTTTATTCAACTTCAGATGCACTGTTAAGAGGAGGACACATTTTGCACAGTTTAGAAAGATAAATAAAGGAATATTTTTGAATAAATTTGTCTGCAGCTCATTCTGCTAAAAAATCGTGAGAAAATCGTATCGTGAACTCAGAATCATGAATCGTATCGAATCATCAGTTGAGTGTATCGTTACATCCCTAATACAATACATATGATAATTTTTGTACAAGATTTTTTCATATTAAAATATTTGGCCGACTTACAATTTGACTTTCAACCAGTCAGTCAGAACAGATCGCGGTTGTAAGTTGACAACAACGTCTTATTTTTCTCTGTTTACAAAGACGGACATTTTCAACTACCAGGTATTTCTGATTGGTGTTTTTTGCTTGAATACTCTGGGGATGGATGTTAAAGGGATTTTAGACACTTTCATTGAAATGCATAGGAGCACTTTGGTTCTTGAACAGATTATAAAGATCTATTGTTTGTTTTTTTTGTTGTAATCCTTCTAATTTTCACACAGCAATTGTGAAGTACTCTTGGTTCACACCAAACAAAAAAACTTTTGAAATCTTAGTGTAATTTGACATTACATTTTAAAAAATACATTTTCATATTTCTTCTAACATCATATTTCACTTTTTAAAATGAATCTGCTTTAAGAGTATCCTACAGCATAAATATTAAGTATTACTGGATGAAATAGCTTTGATGTAGTTAGCTACATTTTCTCTGTATCTTGTAGTGTAGCTATCTACTATATTACAACAGTAGCTTGGCTGTAGCTTAGCTGCTTTTAATCATGAGTAGCTTGTAGCTTGAAAAGCTACCGTTTAAAAGTAGCTTCCTCAACACTGCTGTTACAGAACCACATCCTCCAGTGCCACCATCTAATACTGTTACAGTACCATACCCTCCAATGCCACTGTCTAATTCTGTTACATTACCACCACCCAATAACGTTGCTGTCTATTACTGTTAAACAACCAACATCCACTGATTCCACTATCTAATACTGTTACAGTACTAACATTCCCTTATGCTGCTGTCTAATGCTGTTACAGTACCACATTCTTTAACAGCACTGTCCAATACTGTTACAATATCACATCCTCCAATGGTACTCAATAATACTGTTACAGTACCTCCACCTTATTAGGTTGCTGTCTAATACTGTCACAGAACCATCCACTAATGTCCAGTAACATCCACTAACAACACACGCAGGCTTGATCAACCTGTGGTAGGCCTGCCTCAGCAGAGGGTGTCTTGTGATAAATGGCCAAAACACCCTGTGAAGTTGAGGCACACAACTGATGATGTGTCCCACTGGTAAAGCCTCTTAGCTGCCATCTCTCATAGCAGCCATCCCTCAAGACTTCCCCATTAGAAGTGATGCAAAAATCAGGGATTGTAACACCTAGTCCTTTCATTGAATCTGTTGCAGTACCACATCCTCTAATAGCATTATCAAATACTGTTACAGTACTACATACTCTAAAAGCACTGTCTAATGCTGTTACAGTACCTCCACCTTATAACATTGCTGTCTAATACTGTTACAGTACCAATATCCACTAACACCACTATCTAATACTGTTACATTACCACCACCCAATAACGTTGCTGTCTATTACTGTTACACAACCAACATCCACTGATTAGATTACATTACATTAGATATACTGTATACTTCATTAATCCCCAAGAAGAAATTCATATACTCCAGCAGCAGCATGTTGATAAACAGAATATTAATTAAACACTAATTTAAAAGTAATTTAAAAATAATAAATAATAAAGCAGGTACAATAGTCCATAACATTATATAGTGTTAACGTTTACCCCCCCCCCCCCCAGCAGAATTGAAAAGTTTGTCAGCAGAACAGGACAGTGACAGCTTCAAAAGTGAAGCTGCTCCTCTGTCCGGATGTGATACTGTTCAATGGATGCAGTGAATTCTCCATGATTGCTAGGAGTCTGTTCAGCGCCCTTCGCTCCACCACAGATATTAAACTGTCCAGCTCCATGCCTACAATAGAGCCTGTCTTCCTCACCAGCTTGTTCAGGCGTGAAGTGTCCCCCCTTTTGATGCTGCCTCCCCAACACACCACCGCGTAGAAGAGGGCGCTCACCACAACCATCTGATAGAACATCTGTAGCATCTTACTGCAGATGTTGATCGATGCCAGCCTTCTAAGGAAGTATAGTCAGCTCTGTCCTCTCTTGCACAAAGCATCAGTATTGGCAGTCTAGTCCAATTTGTCATAAAGCTGCACTCCCAGGTATTTATAGGTCTGCACTCTCTGCACACAGTCACCTCTGATGATCACGGGGTCCGTGAGGGGGCTAGGCCTCCTAAAATCCACCACCACTTGGTTTTTATGATGTTCAGTTGTAGGTGGTTTAAGTCGCACCATTTAACAAAGACCATGATTAGGTTCCTATACTCCTCCTCCTGCCCACTCCTGATACAGCCCATGATAGCAGTATCGTCAGCAAACTTTTGAACATGGCAGGACTCCGAGTTGTATTGGAAGTCCAATGTATATAGGCTGAACAGAACCGGGGAAAGCACAGTCCCCTGTGGCGTCCTTGTGCCACTGACCACAATGTCAGACCTGCATTTCTCGAGACGCACATACTGAGGTCTGTCTGTAAGATAATCCACTATCCATGCCACCAGGTATGAATCTACCCCCATCTCTGTCAGCTTGCCCCTAATAACTTCAAAAGTAAGGGTGATAGAGAAATTCTGAGACCATTTTTGAAATCAGCATGCAAAAATACATATAACACACCCCACAGTGGCTATGGGACAAAATCATTGTTTACTAGTAGAATTAGCCAATTTCATTTGGCATTACTGCAATTATCTAATTCTGATTAATATAATAATATTAATCAGAATGTTTCTTAAAATATTTTAATGTACACATTAATGATCTTTCACATAGTGATCTTTTTATTTTTAATCTTGTATGTTGGTGCACTGTTACACATTCCTGTGTGTATAACAAGCAGAGTACGCTCATTGTGCATGGGCCTGTGTAGGTGCATATTACTATTGATAACACGCCCTTAAAATAACAGTGAAATATTGCACCATTGACTTTAGACCAGGTTTTTGTTAGTTGACAGCACAATCATTTTTCACTGCCTCAAGATAGCAATGCACCATCAATGTACCTGACTCCACCTCATTTTAAGACCAGTGCCCATGGGTGTAAGTACATTTGCTATTGAAACAACATGGACACTGGACGGGAAAATGACAGCTGCGTTGGGCTCATGCTAGCAAAGACAGTTGTGTCACGCCTGGCACTGCTTTGCGTTGGGTGTAAAATAGGGCACAAGTTGTCCCGCAGGGGTCAGTGTTCAGCCTTCTTGTGTTCGTTGTTTACCTCTTACCTTTTGGTAATAACTTCTATCACCACTATTAATTTCCAGTGTTATGCTGACAACACCCAGTTGTACATTTTCACTCTCATCTCTTACCCACTGTCCTATCTTCAACTGTATTTAGAATATCACAAATTGGTTCTCCAAAAATTTCCTCAAACTCAGACAATAAAAGTGAAGTAATCTTCATTGAATTTGTCTGAATTAACATCTCTTAACATAATTACGCAGGTGACACAAAACTGTACATTACAGTTTCACCATGTGACTGTAGTCCCTTAGATTCAATGAATATGTGTATTCAACAAATCAATGAATGGATGTGCCAGAATATTCTACAACTGAACACAGAAAAAAAATGAAATAATTATTTTTGGTAGGTAAGATAGCTTACCTTTAATCCATGAAATCTTGGTGTAGTCCTGGTCTCAGACCTTCATTTCAGCAGCCACATAAAGACAATTACAAAATTAGCCTACTATCACATTAAAAACATTGCCAGAATGAAAGGATTTATGTCTAAACAGGATACAGAAAAGCTTGTCTATGCACTTATTTTTAGCAGGCTAGACTATTGTAATGGTGTCTTTACAGGTCTTAGCAAAAAAATGATTCGGCAGCTGCAGCTGATCCAGAATGCTGCCGCCAGAGTCCTCACTAACACCAAGAAAACAGAGCATATCACACTCGCTCTTAAATCACTGCACTGGTTTCCTGTGCATTATAGAATTGATTTAAAAATATTATTACTTGTGTACCAAGCACTAAATGGTCTGATTTGCCTGAACATTAAAAGGCATCCAGACCCCTGAAGTCATCTGGGAAAGGTTTACTTGGTGTTCCCAGAATCAAGACAAAGCAGGGTGAAGCAGGTGACCCTGAATAGAACAAGTGGTTACAGATGGAATGGAATGTACCTAGTGATCACATAACCCTAATACTTCATTGGCTCCCCATCCCCTAAAGGATTGAGTTCAAGATCCTTTTACTTACTTTTAAAGCCCTTCATGAACTTGCTCCCAGTTATATCTGTGACCTCTTCGTTTCCTACTCTCCTTCCTGGTCTCTTCACTTTTCTTTGCGTACCTATTTAGTGTTAGTCCTGTCTGCCTCAGCACGATGTGTTGCAGAGCCTTCAGCTGTGCAGATCCTAAATTATGGAACTTCCTCCCTCTCCGTAGTTATCAACTGCACTCTATTGCAACATTCAAATCACATCTCAAAAATATTTTAGCAAGTTTTTTTCACTCCCCTGACCACTCCCATTGTCCTCCCATTTCACTCTGTTCACCATGTGTGTTTGTCTAGTCCTGCGCATTTGTATTGCTGTTGTATGTTTTACCCCTATGTCGACAAAATGAGGGTTGTGAGTTTCTGGAACGGTTATTTTGAGGAGTTGTGAGCTGAAAAGTTTGGTAAACCATGGTTTAGTGGATTATCCATATATAATTTTTCATGCTTTCACAGTTTTTTTTAACTAACAAAAATGAAATGTCATGAGCTTGTTTGTGTATTGGGGGAGAGTAATTTTGTCGTTTGTCCCAACATTTTCTAATTAAAATGTTGCATATAATTTTTTTGACATCACCCAGCCCTAATTGGTATCAGTGAGTACTAGAAAGTAAGCATTGATATTCATACTTGATCTGGAAAAAAAAGGCATCATTACAGCCCTACTCTGCAGATGTTTGCTTCAAGAATCGTTAGAGGATAGAGGAAGACTACTGCTATAACACCACATGTTTATGGGAAAAATACTGAAGGCTAAATATCAGTCCTTCATAAAATCTACTATATATTAGCCTTCAAAACTTCATGCCCCATTGTCCCTCAAAAATCAACATTGCTTGCACTGTGGTTTTTTGGAGAATATGCACATTTAGGACACATCATTTTAAATGAAGTGTTGAAATAGTGACAGACTGTCTTCTTGCACCAAGCATCCATCCATCACCTTAATGCTTAATCCCAACTGGGGTCACCAGAGACTATCCCAGGAACAAGGGGCGCAGGTGGGACCCAACCCTGGGCAGTCACCTACACACCACAGGGCCAATTTAGACTCACCAATCAACCTGCCCTGCGCGCTTTTGGACCATGGGAGGAAACTGGAGTCCCTGGCAGAAACCCACATGAACACAGGGAGAGTGTGTGAACTCCACACAGAAAGGACCCGGGACCAAACCCAGGACCTTCTGTAAGGCAGTATCACTAACTGCTGCGCCACTGCACTGCCCTGCACCAAGCATAGTTAGTTAAATTTATGGTTAATGAATGATCACAGCACAATGATTCAGAAGCATTTTGAAATTAAGAGTAGTTTTCCCTTGTGCAAGTAGCCTCCAGGATAGGTTACAAATCCCCTGTGATCCTGAATAAGACAAGCAGTTACAGAAAATGGATGGATGGATGGACAGATGGATGGAGAAGTTTTTGCTTTGTATTTTTGGGTTTCAGTAATAGCTTGTTTTGATTTTCATTTTAGGCTAAATATTCAGTTTGCTGCTTATTTTAAACTCAGATGCACTCCTTGGTGCCATTCCCTATAACTTATAATTCATCCCCAATAAGTCCCTTAACGTTGCCTGCTTTGCCTGTGCTCTGTATTGCTGAAACATAGTGGAGCTCCACAGCAGCTTTACGGCCTTCTTGTTGTAATGTGCCCCTCTGGATTTAGCACCATGGAGGCATTGCCAAGTTCATGGTTGCAAGGAACCCCATAAGCTGAGGATTGAGGAAAAAAAACATAGAAAACTTAAAATGTGATGATACCACAAATTTTAGTTGTTGACTGTGATGCTGAAATTTTGGGTGTTATGTTTTTTGCATTCACATATGCATTCAAACTGCTGTTTTACTTATGCACTGAAATATTGTTTATCTATTGTCCTCTGTACTGAAACTGAGCTGATTTACGTTTCGACTGAACTTCATGTGTGTAGTGAACTATGTTAGGTAGCATTCCAAAAACGCTCAGGCAAACCTTAACACGCTCAGCCTGGGTCCTGCTGTGGAGGGTGAATAAAACTAATATTTACAAAGTAAGAACAAGGGTGGAACAGTAGCAAGACCTTCCTTGTTTATTCTCTATTGTTTGTACTAATTTTCAAATCAATCAGCTATTGAGACCCATCACCACCCCCAGTCCAGCCCTTGCCACCCCCAGACAAAGGTCATAGTGTATGTCTGCTGAGCTGCTGCAGCTAGGGGGGCAATGATGAGGAAGGGATGGGGAGCACAGCAGAGGAGTGACGGACAGGGTTCCCGCGGGGTCTTAAAAAGTCTTAAAAAGCTTTATGATTGGCTAGAAAATGAATTAATTTGATTGCCGGCTATGTGAGCAAATATTTATCAGCAAAGCACTAGGCAGGTTAGTGCCAAAATTATTTATGTGCGCAAATGTGAAAAATATTTTTATGAAGATGTTTGGTTTTGCATTTACAAAAAATATTGACGTGTATTTGCAAAATGTTTTTCACGTTCATTCACAAATCTTCATATACAAGTACAG
>JABJVO010000395.1:0-11341 GCA_026770805.1 Boulengeromyrus knoepffleri
AGTGGTAAAAATAAAACTACTTATATGTTTACCTGCGGGATTTTGCGGGCGGGAGCGGGACAAAACTTGAATACTGCAGGTGGGAGCTGGAGAAAATAATATATATTTTTTTGCGGGAGCGGGACAGAATCTTGCGGGAGTGGGCAGGAGCGGGACTGAAAAATTCGTCCCGTGCAGATCTCTAGATCACAACCCTAATTATTAAACACATTAAAATTTTTCAGATGTCTTCTATGATGTTGAAATGTCATTGGCTGTTGCTTGGCACGCCTGCTGCTTTGGTTTGACTACTCGATGGTAGCCCCCCGACGTTAACATGGCACGCGGACTAACAAGAAAATATATAATTGGCACTCCATGTCAAAAAGGTTGCCGACCCCTGTTTTAGAGCCTCGTTTGAAAGTGTTAATCCACAATACACACACTGTGCCTTGGTCTTACAGGGCTGGCTTAAAGCAATGCATTCTGGTCCTGATGCAATGCATCATGGTTAGATTTAAACGTGGGGCTGGCGGCCCTATACGGACCAATAGCCAGTCTTGATTTTAAATTCACAGCCCAATCTGTGGCCTTTGTGGCTCATCAGTGTTTGAGAAACGTGGTTTTAAAAGATGTTTTGTTCCCTGTTAAATCAGCTTTAAAAGACAAGAAAAAAAGAAGTCTATTCCGTCGCATACACTTGGTTGGAAAGGTAGGTTGAAAATCATTTCTTTCTTAAATAGTTTCAGATTTGATTAATTATTTATTGTTACAAACTTTTTATCGCACTTTAACCATTTTAACATCTATGTCTATGCTAACATTACCATGCTCGAACTTTTGAGTGATGTGTTTGTACAGTATGCTACTATTAATTAGAGCTGTATTACTATGGCGTAAGATCACTCTCAAAATACATGTGCATACTGAAAAGTGTCACAATTGTGCTTTTCAATTTTCAATATAATACAAGATGGTAATGCACACGTAAGTTGTTATTGTGGCGCTATGTAGTGCCAATGTGCAAACAACTGAAATGCTACTAAATACCGACGTTCAAAAAACGTATCAGCGACGTAGCGCCGACGTACTTGTGCTGACTGGGACGTAGTACCAAAGTACCATGAGGTACCAAAGTAAAACTATGGTTACTGCATAAAAACCATAGGAAACCATAGTGAATTTTCATAAGGGAAAGGGATGTGCATGCAACAATCGCTTTGAGCCCAAAATGCTAAACCACCATGTCATTACAGATGAAAGGACCTATTATATTAGCTATCAACACGATTTTGCATAAATCACGAAATGGTTTGAAGCGCAAAAAAAATCGGTGTGCATCGTTGTCTGTGTACTGGACATCACAATTCTGTCATTACAAACGCCCCACCTTACTTCCGTTAAAAGTTATTAGAGCCAGAAAATTGAATATGGAATATGAGGCTATAACTTAACTGCGGTGACGTTTCCCACAGGAAACACAAAAGCGAGCCAGTTAGCTGTAATAATTCCCATAACGCTCCGTTTACTTCACCCGGCGAAACTTTCTGACATGACACAAACTAACTCTGTATCGTACCTACCCTTTCCCTGTGATTCTCCGCTTGTAAATTTTTGTCAGTGATTGGTAAAAGTGTTTCGCGTGTTGTAGATTTGTTTTCACTTTTGTAAGTTGGTTTTGGGACTGGTAAAAGTGTTTTGCATATTGTAAATTTGTTTTTATTTTTGCAATATTGTTTTATGATATGATAATTTGTTTTATGCAATGTTAATTTGGTTTGCCCTATTCGGCCACCGTAGTATTATGCACACTTTTGACAGTTCGAGCTTCGTGACATTCGAAACTTGCAGCAATAGGTTTTTATTCTGCCGTATTTGCTACAGCTGCAGTTCTGGTTTTTGCCAGCAGGCTGTGCACAACTAGTGTTTCGAAACTTCGAACCGTTTCGAAACATTGCTTGTCTCGAATGTTTCGAAATTGTTTTGATGATTCGAAATTGCCATCTGACCAACTGGGTCCTGTCTCCACGCGAAGTCTGACAACAGGATCAGGAACTTAAATACAAAAAGCTAACGAGTAATGCACGACAGGTGAAAACAATTAACAAGAACTGGCAACAGGTGAAACTAATAAAACTAAAATCATGAAACTCAAACTAGGAAACAGAATCTAACACTAGGGGAATAACAGGTAAAATACAACCACAGGCACAAAGCCCAAAACCGAATACAAAACACAGGAACTAGAAAACTGATACAAATGAAACACTAGGAAACAAATTGGTCAATTAGCAAGGAGTGTGTCACGCCCAGCTCCGTACGATCCTCGTGTGTGCCACGCCCCCTCATTACCTCGTGTCAATTCCTGATTGTCACCACCTGTGCCTTGTTCAGTTCGCACTTTCCTGTGTATTTATTCCGCGTCTGAGTACGTCTGGTGAGATCCGTCATTGTATTGTTATGTGCTGTTCCTTGTCTGCCAGTCTACCTTTAATAAACCCCGTCTGTCCGTATTCACGGCTCTGCTTGCCTGCTTCACCGCTTGCCAAACGTGACAGAGTGGCCCCTTACTAATAATTCAAGCGTACTGTACTGGTAGTGGGTTTGTGTCAACTATCTTTAGATATTGTTTTAATGTCATTTTTGCACAATTCACAAATGGTTATACAGTAGTGTACTGTACACTGTAATAATATGCTGCTTAAACCCTGTGCATATCTATGGAGTTAATTTTGTGCCAAAAGCATTAATAAAAATTTTGAAAACCGCAAGCAAATTATTAAGTATCAGAATGAAAATATATATGCCAAATATCAAAAAAGTCGAATAAAATCATTTTTTCCTTCTCTAATTAGTTTTGCTTCTGGAATGTAAAGCTTAATGCTAATGTATTAACCCTGTAAACCCTATAATTATAACAGGTCGCCTGGACATATTTGGTTGTTTTAGCTGTAAAAGTGTCATAAAACCTGCTGTGAGTAAGTGCCTTTGTCCCATTTTTTCGCCTAAAATGTCAGATAAAATCACTATTCTGCAGAGCTCCGTCTCACTCACTCACTTTCTCCTCCGGCAACCAACATTCATATTCCCGGGGCTGCAGTGAAGCCGTGCGGTGTACTACAGTAATACTAATATCGCTGAAAAGCGCAGTTTCTTTGCTTTCAGAAACTGTTGGAATTTTTTCGATTGTGCAAACGGTTCAAGAGTTATCGTAATAAAAAAAAAACATTGAAAAAACCTGTCGGAGGCGACGGCTTCGGTTTGAAAGGGTTAAATGTGACGGTACACTGCCCAAATCACACTTTACAACTTAGTTGATAACACATATTAATCCATAAATAACTGTCAATATGTATTGTGCTGTCTGGTCCGGAGTCTGTCTTTCAACTAGTAACTCCTCCACCAGTACACCATTCTCATCACCCTCTGATTCATCGTCAGCCACGATACCACCCTATCCATAGTTGGGCAAACTTCCTTTTCCTTCAGGGTAGACGCCACACAATCGGCCTGATATCAACTCTATGTCATGGATAGCACTGAGGAATCCCCATCGTTGTCTCAGCCACGCCCCTCCGGGGGTTCCGGACGATAGGGCTTCCCCGAGGTTCTGCGTCCTGTCAACCAGTTTTTCTGGCCGTACCAGTTGCTCCCGTTCCGGACACTCCTCTCCCAGCTGTGTCTTGTTTTCCCCAGTTTCGGTTTCCCTATATCAGGCAACTCTGCTCTCCGATCAGTGTGAGATCTTCATGGTGTGCCCTGAGTTCGAGCGTTTCCCCCCAGAGTGTGTTTATCTGTGTCTTGACTTCTGCTATGTTTCCTAGACTCCGAGTTTCTGCCTGCCCCCACTTCTGGAATGACGCCAATCGCCCGACCTCTGCCTGGACTCACGACCGTGTTTTACGCCTCTGCTCCCTTCTGGACCGACGCCAATCACCCGACCCCTGCCTGGATTTCCGACCATGTTTTCTGCCTGCCCCCCATCTATACCAATGCCGATCACCCACCCTCCCCGCCTGAGTTTCGGCTACGGTTTCGGGCTCAGCTCCAGGTTCCTCTGACTTCTCTGTGGAGAATATTAAATAAACAGCGATACTTACAGCAGAGCCGTAAGCCATTCTACAATGTAGGTAGTCCCTCGTATGTCAATTACCTGGTATGGAGTGGACCGCCAGGCATCCTGAATCTTATTTCGCCCCGGAGGCCTGTTTCTCAGGTACACCATCTGACCAACATCAACCGGTGGACAATACACCTTGCCCCTTTGAGCAACAGCCCTTTCAGCAGCCTTTGCCTTTAGGTATTCCTTAGCCTGGGCATAAGCCTCCCTCAGCCTCCTCTGATGCACCGCCAACCAGTCATGATGCACATTCTCAGATGTCTCCCGTCCTAACAAGGCGTCAATGGGAAGATGTGCCTCAACCCCAAAGAGTAAATAATATGGCGAAAACCCCGTCGTTGAGTGAGGGGTAACGTTGTACCATCTCTGGTAAATGGACAGGCCATCTCCATTTTTCTCTGGAGGAAGTGTTCGTAACAGCTCGTGGAGCGTTCTATTAAATCTCTCACACTGTGCATTACCCGTCGGATGGTGAGGGGTAGTGCGACTCTTTTTAACACCATACAAAAATCCTCTCTGCCTCAGCAGTTGCATAGTTCTTTCAACACCTTGATGCCCCATCACATCATGCACACTTTACAACACTTGATTCCTCAAGCAGACTGGGATTAGCAACTGGAGGCACTCACCATGTCTCAGATCTTCCACTGCTCAGTACAATAGCCCATCATGCTCTGTAATACGCAACCACTGCTTCAACCATAACAGAACAGGCTTAGGCAAGCTTTTTCTCTCCGTACCATCTGGTTTCCGCTTCCTATCCCAGAAGGCTCTAAACACACTTAAAGTGGGGTCTTGCTTTTGGAACACATGCAACTGTTCCTTTGAATATCCTGGCAAAGTCAGCGTATTCCCCTGGACCTCACTGACTATTGACCCTCCTGAGTCAATTGCACGGATCTGTCTAATCTGGTACCTCTTCATCCCGGCAGTAACTAAATCTGGTTCCAGGGTGGTTCCCCTGTTAATCGCATTACAGATTACAACACAATTATCATACTCAGCATCATCCGGATCCAGCTCAGGCTCCCCTGCTAATGGCTGCCTAGAGAGGGCATCAGTAGCGACATTACACCAGCCTGGCCGATACTGCACATCAAAATCAAAAACAGCAAGTTGCGCCATCCACCTCTGTGCCAAAGCTCCTAATTTAGCAGTGTTTAGATGACATAATGGGTTGTTATCTGTTATCACTGTAAATTTTGAGCCAAGGAGATAGCTCCTGAATTTATCAGTAATCGCCCATTTTAAAGCCAACAGTTCTAGTTTCATACTGCTATAATTTTATCGTTCTTTTCAGCTTCTCTTAGCCTCCTACTAGCATATGCAATCACTCGCCTCGCACCACCTTGCTGCTGATAAAGAACAGCACCTAATCCATGGCTACTTGCGTCAATCTCAACAATAAACGGAGACCCAAAATCCGCAAAGCCAAGAACTGGTGCACAAGTGAGTCTTTCTTTCAAGGTCTCAAAGGCGGACTGACATTCCGGATTCCACAAGCTCACCAACAATTGATTTACTTTTAGCTGGTGGACCCACATCCACACAGTATCTTTGAAAACCCTGCAACAAATCTCCTGTAATACCCACAAAAACATAACCATAACATAACCAAAATACCTGCCGGCAGAGCCGTATTCCCAGGTTCTAACAACCACTGTCTCTCTCTGTCCGTCCCCCTAGGGCATCCTCTCATCATAACATCAACCACTGAAAAGGCAGGTACGTGTATGGCCTCCTTTCCTGCTACTTTAGCCATCCTTACTTTCTCAATTTCACAGCCTTGCATTCGCTGGAAAGCACCCCTCGGAGTCTAACCGTGCTTCCAAAGATGACTCAAACTTAGCATGAACCAAGTGACGACAACGACTAATGATATTCATTCCTATTATACAGGGTGGTGAGGTTTGGGACTGGTGTGGGTCTTTCACCACCAAAAATCCACAGTCAGAAATTCTCATGCCCATGGTTTCAATCTCCAACTCCAAATAACCTAGGTAGGGGATGTCTAGTCCATTCGTAGCAGTCAATTTAAGCCACCCTGATGTGGTGCGCATGTCTCCATCTTCTCCACCCAGATGCTCCCTGAAAACCCCCTTCTGTGATTGTGCTAACTTGACTGCCAGTGTCTAACAGACACGACACTGGAACCCCACAAATTTGAATTTCTACCTCAGGGCACCTCCCCACAGCTCGTTCCAGAAACCGTTCTCGAGAAGAATCCACTCCGACCAAGTCTATCTGCTTCCTCTGAATTGCCCTATTCACCGCAACCGGAGTGTCATCTCCCTGAGTACTAGGAATCAAAGCAGTCTTAACATTTTGTCTTCGTGGACAATGCTTTGCAATGTGTCCTGCTTCCTGACACCAGGCATATGGGTCTACCATCATCAGTAAATCTGAGCTGGGCACGTGGCTTAGGGCTTCCCGTGGCCCTAGGACCCCCTACCTGTGTAGCCAGTTCCTTAACTGCTTGAGTTAACTCACGGATCTGCTTTCCCTACTCCATCACTACCTGTAAGACATCACCTAGGGTTAATGACTTGGGTTCAAAGTGCAGCATGTCTCCACATCAAAATCATCAGACCCTCTATTCCTATTTCTGGGTACCTTTGCCCTTACAGGAGAGCTTCTTCATGTACATCCACCACTGAAGAATCAGGGTAGTCTCTGACATTTTCTGAGATTTCACCTGAGCAGAGGGTCCCGAATTCCCTCAATAAACTGATCTCTCAACACAATTCGGACGTTGGTGATTGCATGAGGGTTTTCCTTCACCACCTGGGTCAGTGCTCGTGATAAAGTATGGGAAAAGGAAATAATGCTTTCACCCTCTCCCTGTCTACGACTAAAAAAGTCATGCAAAAGTTGAGGACCACTTCACTTATCAGAGAAGGCTTCTCTAAGATAATTAAAGAGGTCACTCGCTACATCGTTATCGCTATCACTGCGTAATCGCACCTCTTCCAGTGCCGCACCCTTAAGCAGAGACACGACAAAATCATACTGATCAGAAACCGGCTGATTTCATACCCGCAAAACGCAATCCACCTCCTCAATAAAGTCATCCACTGACCTCCCATCTTTCACAATGTCACCCGAAAAAGGAGCAATGTGACGTTCCCTAGGCACATAAACCAATGACCTGTTAGCTGCCCCCGCTAAACTTTCGAGTTTAGCTAAGGTTTGTTCATGTTTCCTACTGAGTTCTTTAAGTTGTTCATGAACATCAACATCCTCATCAGCATTATGCACTGACATCTTGAGTCCAGTCTCTCCTTATGAGTACTTATCAAACTGCACAAGCTTGTGGCGCAGTCCGCGAAGACAAACAACGAAGCAGGGTGACGTCACAGCTACAGCCTCGTCCAATCCTCTTGCAGCTCCCGCCGCTCTCCTGCCTATCCGGGGTCCGGGTCCCGATGCACCTTGGCCTTGCACTGATCTCCCATCACTCCTTACGGCCGTCGACGCACCTCTTCACCACTACTGTAAAATTGTACTGTTGCCCATCCCCTTCAAATTAAAACTAATAAATTTCAGAGACCCTAGCAAGAATCAAAGACCCCACTCGTGGTACCAAAACTTGTTGCCGGGTAAGGTATCCACGAAAGAACAAGCAACTTTTTATGTGGGATCGTTTATTCAATGCATGATCTCCACCGAACCGGGACAATTAACCTTCCCATTTATTAAACAATGAAAAGAAAGTTACAATTTGCCCTCCAAATTTAAGAAAACCCTTAAATCAGACAAACCAGAAGTTTTATAAACCCCTTATTCTCGTTCAAAAGTAGAAAATGAATAAAAAGAAAACGGGAAAAAGATCCCCAGTACAATTACAGTAGTGGCAGTCCCCTTTTATCAGTCATTTCTCTACACGTGGCTTCCTCAACACATCTACCCACTACCACCCGCTGAGCTCACCAAGCCAGACCACCCCCGCGTCCACGCTCAATCCTCCCTCATCTGACGTCCTCCTAAATCTAACACTTCTAATTCCTCCTTGGTTAAAATAAACCCCAGGGATTTCCCCAAATATCTCACTAGTAATTCAGAATTCAGTAATTCAATTCGGATCCCTCTTCTTCAGTAACCGCATGTCCACCACACCCGAACACACTTCCCTTTTTCCCTTTACGTAGAGTGATGACCTCACTCCGCAGCGCCACTCCCTTAAAGGGACTATGTTCCTCCCTGTATTTCCACCCGGTTACATGTATGAAATGGAGCAATGGCATGTAATGGCATGTTGGCATCGTTGTCTGTGTACTGGACATCACATTTCTGTCATTAAAAACGCCCCACCTTCCGTTAAATGTTATTAAAGCCAGAAAACTGAATATCAAATATGACGCTAACTTAACCGCAGTGCCCCAGGTAAACTTGACTTAGCCCCTCATCTGTTCTATAGCTAGAAACTTCCCTGGTCAGCATGTTGGTGGAATAGCTTAAGTTACTGAACTGGATGGGTTGGTGACATTTTATGAACACGAAATATGTGTTGCATGCACCGATTCCTAATAAAAATACACTATTATAGAACTGCAAAGATGCAATTCCATGCTGTACACTGGCTCCGGAGATTCCCGCCATGTTGCGATGTTCTGAAATTAATTTTCACAAAGTCTACTGCCTCAGTTATTATGATGGCAATATGCACATACTCCAGAATGTTATAACGAGTGATCAGATGAATTCCAATTAATTGCAAAGTTCCTCTTTGCCATGAAAATGAACTTAATCCCAAAAAACCCATTTCCACTGCATTTCAGTGCTGTCACAAAAGGACCTGCTGACATCATTTCAGTGATTCTCGTTAACAAAGGTGAGAACCACTCTCCTTGAAGTTCTTGATGATCCGATGAATGGTTGATTTAGGTGCAATCTTACTAGCAGCAATATTCTTGCCTGTGAAGCCCTTTTTGTGCACAGCAATGATGACTGCATATGTTTCCTTGCAGGTAACCATGGTTAACAGAGGAAGAACAATGATACCAAGCACCACTATCCTTTTAAAGTGTCCAGTCTGCTATTCTAACTTAATCAGCATGACAGAGTGATCTCCAGCCTTGTCCTCATCAATACTCTCACCTGTGTTAGTAAGAGAATCACTGAAATGATGTCAGCAGATCCTTTTGTGGCAGGGCTGAAATGTAGTGGAAATTGGTTTTTCGGGATAAGTTCATTTTCATGCAATTCATCTGATCACTCTTCATAACATTCTTCATATGCATATTAGCATCATAAAATCTGAGGCAGCAGACTTTGTGAAAATTAATATTTGTGTCATTCTCAAAACTTTTGGCCACGGCTGTAGTATTTCCCCGTGTTTCCTTAATTTCAGGTAAGTTCCTTAGTTCTGTGTCCATTAGTGTTAGTTATTTCACCTGTGTCTTGTTGCCCTGTGCCCTCATTGATTGGTTGTTTTTGATGACTCACACCTACCTTTTGTTAGTTATCATTATCATTGTATTAAAGTGACATTATCATTGTACATTAAGTGTTGCCTTGTTTGGTTTTTCTAGGCCTGCTCCCTGGTTTTGCATTTCCCTTAGTTTTTTATATTTTTGTACTTGGTTCTTGTTTCTCCCATTTGGTTTGATCCCACATGGTCCTTTTACTTTGTGGTTTACCCCTTGGTGTTCTGTTTTGTTTAATAAACCCCTGCTGTGATGGAGCCATAAGTGGACTGTCGCCTTTTTCCCTGCCTGCACCATTCCATGCCGTAACAGTTTGTATGTGTGCTGGCATGTGTGCAATAATGTATGAATGTCTGTAAGCACATAGAAGTTTCTATATTATTATATATAAAGCAAAACCATGTTTTTTACTCTTTCTCTTCTTATTTCTGTCTTAACTGTGTAATAAGATCACAAAATCACAGGCATTTCCCCCATAATATGCACATCACCTGCCGACCAGACGGAACCAGGGAAAGCGGTCATAAAAGGGGTCCCCAACAGTCACCAAGCTGTCACACTCCTCAGCTGTTGAGCTGGGCACCTCTGCTGCCCGGTCATACATCTCGCGCATCAGCTCCAGCCGCTGCCTGGTAAATGGCATGAGGCAAGTAAACCATGCAAAATCAACACGCTATTTAGTAAAGCAACTAATCCAAACAAAACTAGATATGTCTATCCAAATGAAATATAATACCACCTGCCAGCCTTATTTTCCGAACTTTATACTTTATTTAAAATATCCCAACTGTATATATAGGGTGTGTCAAAAGTAGGTATACAGTTTTTATTTTTATTTTATTTTATAAAGGAAAGGATCTATTTTAGAAAGTAGTTTTTATTTTACAAAGTTATTTTTAAAAGTAGGCATCCAGTTTATATTTTACAGTACTGATTGGGTCATGTTTAGTCTCTGGGGTGTTTCAAATGTCCTCCGTCAACATTGACACATTTCTGGAGCCTGTCCCTGACAACTCCTTCAATTCATCCACTGTGTGGGGCTCCCTCTAAGAAACCTTCCCCTTTACTACACCCCCAAAAAAATGTCCATGGGTGTCAGATCAGGTGAATGTAGTGGCCAGTCAATACTGTTGCATCGCCCAATCCAACACTGTGCAAAGTTGCTGTCAAGGTAGTTCCGTACTGTCAAAGAAAAAAGATTTTTTTTTATGGTTATTGAGAACAATGGCAGGGAATCTAAGTGAAATACAAACAATGTGGATCCTGAAGCAGTATTGGAAGACTGAACATGCTGAGCAAGTGGCACTGCATGTAGAAACGCATTTGGCACTCCTCCACCCACACATCAGTGAAATTATAATATCAGATTTAAATTTGATGAAGCAAGTTCAGTCGTTAATCCACCAAAAAATGGATGTCCTTGGATATCTGTGACAGGGGAGAATGAGATAAGAGTCCTAACATTCAACAGTCTGAAAAAGTCCACATGGCGTGCATCTCAGGAGCTATCTATACTAGGGATGCACCGAATCCAGGATTCGGATTCGGATTCGGCCGAATCCTGGGCTTTTTGACGGGGTTCGGTTTCGGCCGAACCTTAGATTTATTTTCCACCGAAACCGAACCCTAGACTTGCACTACGACGTCACACGGCCGTTGATTACGTGAAGGTGTTTACATAGGACCCGTTCGAATGTAGTAGGCTGTAAGAATCTGAAAATGGAACTCGTAAGCAAAAAAAGTTTTGTTTGGCAGTACTTTCAACCAAAAGAAGGCGATTCAAGTCGAGCTTTATGTTCAATTTGCAATGCCAATT
>JABJVO010000396.1:0-11339 GCA_026770805.1 Boulengeromyrus knoepffleri
GGTGACCAAACCTGCACACAATATTCTAGGTGGGGTCTTACCAAGGAATTGTATAATCGTAGCATCACCTCCCTTGATTTAAACTCCACAGACCTAGAGATGAAACCCAACATCCTATTGGCCTTCTTAATTGCTTCCCCACACTGGCGAGTGAGACATGGAAGCATCAACATACACACTGAGGTCTCTCTCATAATCGGCTACCTTTATTTCTGCAGAACCCATAAAATACCTGTACTTTATATTTCTGCTCTCTGCGTGGATTACCTTACATTTATCTGTGTTAAATTTCACCTGCCAGGTATCAGCCCAGTCGCTAATTAAATCCAGATCTCATTGTAGCCTTTCTGCTGCTAGATCAGTATCTGCTACACCACCCACTTTGGTGTCGTCTGCAAATTTGAACAGTTTACTGTATGTATTGGTGTCAATATCATTAATGTAAATTAGGAACAATAATGGTCCTAAAATTGAACCCCGCGGTACCCCACTATGAACGTAGGCGCACTGCGACATTGTGCCTCTAATTACTGCTCGCTACTTCCTGTCTGTTAACCAGTTTTCGATGCAAGCGGCTACAGATTCCAAAACCCTTGCAGCTTTGATCTTAAGCAACGGCCATTTGTGGGGGACAACATCAAAGGCCTTCTGGAAATCTAAGTAGATCACATCGTAGGCCTTTATGTGATCAATATCTCTTGCAGCTTCCTCAAAGAACTCAAGTAGATTCGTTAAACAGGATCTACCTCTCCTATATTCATGCTGGCTATCCCTCAGGATGTTATTTGCCACATCTACCATTTTCACTTGGATTATAGTTTCCATTACTTTTCCAGTAATGCTAGTTAAACTGATTGGCCTATAGTTTGCTGGATTACTTCTATCGCCTTTTTTGAATATGGGTGTTATATTAGCATGCTTCCAATCTGAAGGTACCACACCCACAGATAACGATTTCTGGAATATTAAAGTTAAAGGTTGGGTAATAATATCACTTATCTCTATAAAACTATAGGTAATATGCCATCAGGGTCCTGCGATTTATTTATTTTAAGCTTAGCTAGGCTTAGTACCAAATCAGCCTGAGTTATACATATATTGGTCATAGACGACATTGTATTTGTACTAAATGGTGGTTAAAACAAAGGTTTCATGAGGCAATAAGACAGCAAATTTATGTACAATTAAAATTTATATAGAAATGTATCAATTCATAACTTTAACAGCACTGCATCTCATTTTAAAGAACATACAAAACTTTTAGAAACTGCATAATGTAATACTTTTAAAAATTAACAATACAAAGCATCCTTACCTCAAATTAGGACAAAATACATAAATTGCATTTGAATGGTGTCTAAGCCTGAATTCATTAGTAAGACTGATCATTTCATATATGTAATTTTGCTGATAAATGCGATTTTTAAGATACTTAATGTTTCATAACATTTAACCATTTAAAAATTCATAAAAAATTTTAAAATTAACAGAACAAACCCCACATTTCATGGAACGTGTAAACATCTGGCTAAATATTTCATGTAAATTAAAAAAATTTTTAAAGATCACCCTATATTTCATAGTATATAGAAAACATTCACAATAAACAGAACACCATTGCACAAATTTCATAGAAAGTTACAATAATAAAAATTAATCCAAGAATACTTACCTAATATTTCATGAAACATAAAAATATTTAAAATATCTGAAGTGAAAAATAGAAAATTGAGAGGCAGAACACTCAAGAGTAATTGAAATCAATCACAAATTTGTTTTTTAAACATTAATCCTCTATTGCGAACAAAGTCCCTTATATTTTGGGCTGTTCTGTTCTTCAGTATATCAGCTTCTGTATTTTTGCAGGCTTTACATTCTGTTATTGAGGCTAAAATTCCCTTCTTTACATGTCCTTTAAAGTGCCTCATTACAGCATCTACTTCTCTATCACTCCAAGGCCTTTTGACACACTTCTTCCTTATAGACCCTAAAAAAAAAAAACGTGAAAACATGTGAAACATATTATTGTATATTAACACATTAAAAAACAACACTAATAGTGCAAAATGCACCGAGAGGTGCTTGTTGGGAGTTACAGCAAAAACCCTTTCTGAATAAGACTGCCTAAGACTTTTGCACACTACTTTATACATTTAAAAGCTCACATTCACGATTTAACACACAAAGACAGCTTTATCTGTATTAAATATTAACTAACCAGCCACATACAGTGCTTGTATAAATGCCTTAAATTTATTGTGAAACAACAAAAACTGGCTAAATAATAATGATACTCTATTAGAATTAGGACAAGTTCTACTTAATACTTACCTATATTTTCAGAGGAAGAACTTTTCTTATGGGGCATTTCTCTGTCGTCATTACCTGTGAAGTATATTAATCATTGCTTTGAAGGGTGAAAGAATTCATTTACTGATGCGACAAACCACATTGCAAACCTCAAAAGCACAATACAATACCCTCACAAGACATTTAAACCAATTCTATGGTCACATATTACTGTCGATTGGATACTATATTAATATAATATGGATTGAGGGATGCATTTTTATCATTTATATTTTGAATAAACCTTAAAAGCGTTATGTTTTGGAACTTACCATGTCTATCCAGGACATTTTTCATTGCCGGATAAAATACTATCTTCAGTTATTTGAAATCCGGCTGACATTTCATGCCACTGGCCTATCAAACATTTCTGATGAGACCAACGGTCTCTGTTTTCTTTTTTGTGTTTAAACATCCTTTTAGGTTGTAAAAAGGTTTACAAAATTAATTTAAGATGTACTATATTATCTACACAACGCTACCTTGTATCTCAAGGTATCTTTAGTGAAAGACCTCGTGTTTGGAAGCTAATGTACATCATCATCCTTGTTTACCTTAGGATCTGAGAAACAGAAACAGATAAAAAAAATAAAACTAAAAAAAAAAACTTGGCCAGAGCATTTTACGGAAGGAACCATTGAGCTTAAAGAATGTCTAGATGTATTTCAAATTTCAGAAATATGAAGACAGTGAAGAGATGGACAAAAGCATAGTGATATGAAAGATGTGCAAAATGGAGGTGAAACAATTTAAGGTGACATAATATAGATATCCAAACCCAAATGTACCTACTCATGTTAAATAAAAAGATCATTACTGCAGTTGCATTGTGGTCAATTCTAAATGTACATTTTAATATTTTTAATAATGCGCCAGGTTGGAGGGTTCCTTATACAATTTACAGCATTAGTTCCCTGAGATTCAAAATTTTTATTGTAACTGAAATATTTTAAATAAAATCAATACCTAAACAAACCAGAAACTGAATTAATACGATTCTGGACCTTGTGAATGCCTAGCCCTAACAACCAAATACTGCAGGGATTTTCAGAAATACACGTACCATTCCGGTCTGTGGCAGTGTTATGACAATCACTAGCATCATGGTCTTCCATTTCCTCGGAATCATCTCCTTCTTCATCTGTAAACTCTATGCAAAGAAAGACACAATTTAAAAATATAAAAATAGCATTCTGGTATGTCATACACACATTGACATGAGAGAATTTGTCACATTAATTGTGAAGTTAGGTTTCATTCAAATGCTTAAGAACTATATTATGTAAAATTAATGCACAAGTTTTTGTGTAAAAGGACAGAGTGTGCACCATGTGTGCTACATATAAATTTCAACAAATACATATTAATATTTGAATTTAAAATCAATTAAGTTTTGTACATTTATAAATTCAAAACTTTCTATACCTTCAATTTCATCCAGGGATTTTCCTCCCAGCTGTGGTATCTTGCCTCTTTCCAGTGCTAATAAGAGTTTTGATATCTTAGCCATCTGAATGGTAGCTTCAGGAAGACGATAATATTCCCTGTGGACTCTGATATCGTGTCCTAAAAAATTTGCAAGCTGATCCATTTCATTATTTTTTAGATTCAGAATCTGTGAGGTAGTTGCTACTTGTTTTCTTAACTGGGTGGACTTCAAGTACTCAGGTTGTTGTGCTCCACATTCATTGGCAAATTTTTTAAGGCAGTCATGACCTCTATAGTGGCTCATGCATTTTGGGACAGCAAATAAGTAATGGTTATCTTCTGGGATGCCACATTCTTTTCGTTTCATTGCAAGCAGTTCTAGTGCTTTTACCATTTCTGGAAGGAGCAAGACTGCGACTCTTCGCTCTTTCTTTCCCATCAGTTCAACTCTAGTGAAATGGCTGCACAGCTTTTTTTCATACTCTGACAAGCCCAAATCTTGATGTGTGAGAGAGTTGTCTTTCTCATGAAAATTCTTTAATAAAATTTTTGATACCTCTCCAGAACGACGCCGATTAAAAAGGATTATCTGTGCCAAAGTTACCCGAGCCAGACTGGAGTAGTTCTGGATTGAGCCCTCCTTCTTCAGTGCTGCAAATGCTAGTTCTGCACTTTGCTGAAGGAGCTGGTGCAGCTTCTGAATGTCTTCATTTAGAGGCAGTTTTACTGGCTTATTGTATTTCTTTTTTTTCAAAGTACCTCGAGCAGAGTGAGAGACATACTCTGACCACTTTGCTCTGTAAAGGACCTGAAAAGCTTCTGCTGACTTCCTTAGGTTCTTGTCCTCTGTTATTATGGCATTACAGTGAACTATGTCACTAATTTTCAGTAAGGAATATCCAATCTTCATGGCAAGACTTGGTGTTTGGAATGTGTTTTCATTAGCATCATAACCTGCAGCCTCTTTTGCAGTCTCTACAGCCATCATAAAGTTTCCAGGTTTTATGGCATCTTCCAAATTCCACAAAGGTGATTTTTTGCGTAAGGTTTTTAAGAATCTACCCAGCTCCCGAATTTTTTGTCTAATGTACTCATGTTGAGCTTTGTCGTGCCCCAATTTGTTAAAAAGACACTGAGCAAACTGCAACAGGGCAAAGTCGTTTCGGACAATTCCAGAAATTTCATCATCCTTCATCTGGCTTAAAATTTTCAATACACCTTCGGTAACATTTCTTGAAAATGATGTTTTAGCCACAGCTGCAAGACCTAGTACTCTCTGCCGGCCGTTGTGGAAATTGCTCTCCTCTAATTTTGATGAACACCTTTTCATATGTCTCCACAGTTCCTCACGCCTAAACATCCCTCGGCAGTGAATGCAGTATTCATATTTTCTAAATTCACCATTTTTTGATCTACGCCTTACTTTCAAACTACTACAACCTTTACTCAAGACAGAATTATTATGAATGAAATTGCCCCTGTTGCGTAAAATATCAAGCAAATTCTTCCTTTCCTTAGATCTTGTAGAAAAGCTCAGGGCCTTTGCTACATCGGCACTTTCATTTTCATGAATTTTAAAGTGTCTGGCTAATTTTGTTTGGGGATTTCCACAAATGAAGCAATAATTCTTTCCATCCTTTGCTATTGTGGTTGAATTTACAAGTTGTGTTAAATTGATCTGATTCACAACTGAGTTTTCACTGGTCTCTGATGTGACCCCCATAACTGGAGAGTTACCAATCTGGCAGTCCAAATCATCAGTGGCTGTATCAACTGCTAGGTCTGAAGTATTGACGGAGTAACATTTTGTGTTTGCCTCAGTAACGGGTACTTGTTCATCCATATCAGTTTCAGAATCTGATGCTGAACCTGGGACGTATTCTTCTCCCGATGACATTTCCTCATCAGAAATACCCTATTCAACATACAAGTACAATGAGTCAGACTTGATTCACTTGCAAAACACTTCTTTTTCCACAGTTATTTACTCAGTAGCTGTGAATGGAATTTACTTACGGTTTGTCTTTGCAAGCAGTATGAATGCCACACATTTGAGCAACCTAAACAAAATAACAAATGTTCACTATCACAATGATCACTGTTACAAGAGTACAGTTTTTAAGGAACAGTTTCTCATATGGTCCATGTCCCCTTCACACTATTCCATAATGGTTTTCAATGAAAATGGTAAATATAATTTTTATTACATGAAAACACTGATTAGGATATCAACACCTATAATACTGTGTTACAGTACAAAATACAAGCAAGGTTATCAACAGAACAATGATTTTATTTTTTTAATTGCAAATGTGAGCTGTCTCTAATGATGAATACTATTCTGTAGTGACTGCATCAAAAATATTACAATTCAAATAGCATATGAATAAATTGGAAGTAGATTGGTACTAACCTTTACATCTCAACCCTCTCCATTTTAATGCTGAAAATGGCCCACGACACAGGAAACACTTCTCCAAACCTGACATCTCCTCCTGAACAACAAAATGCTCCTTGCAATCTGATAAAGAAGAATGAAAACAAAATTATATTATGGACAAAACTCTTACTCCAAACTATGATGTTTCTTAAAGAAAACAAATGTTAGTAAAATTATAAATATCACATTTATATTTTCAGAAACAATATGATTAAATCGCCATACGCTTACATTAGCATTCTTTACATTTAACTTTTGGCTAATTTTTTTTTTAATTAATTTCTAAAGCAAGACTCTGCTCATGGCATTATAAATATAAAATCTGACCATTAGCATGTCTAAATTTCTTCTTTGGACTTACATCTCCCTTGCTGATATTCAATCCCTTGTGTATTTTTTTTAAACCAATGTATTTAAAATACATACACATTCTCGTTATCTTTAATGTACACTCATATGGCACTAAAGCTATGCTTTTTTAATTATTATACTTGAAACTACAATATACCATAAGTATAACTTGTAGTACTGTGCAAAAGTCTTAGGCAGTTACAGGAAATGCTTGAAGCTATTTACGGGAATAGTAAGGATTTATGGGCTCAGAACAAAAAACATAATATTAGACCATATGAAAATTAACAGTAACACAACAAAGACTCACAAGAATGTCCTTGATTTTTCAAATTAATTAAATTAGTTTCAAAACATCGTTGAGGTATTGATTAGCTGTACGAGGTGGGGTAGTGGTTCAGTCAAAAAAAAAAGAACAAGGGGATATTGGATGGTTCCTGCAAATGCTGGGGTAATTGTAGGAGAGGTTCTGAAATGGCTAATGACACACACTGACAGACAGTTTTACAGCAACAAAAAAAAAGAAAATAATTTTCTTAAAAGTGCCTAAAACATTTGCATAGTAATGTATTACTATCTGAAACTCTATTACAAATCATTTCACTTTGAGAGAGAACATAAAACATACTAACCAATACAGCTGTTCAAATTAACAGACTCTGACGTGCTCCTGGGTGAGTGGTGTGACATATGGCTGTTTTCCTGGTGAGGGGGAAAAAAAATAATTTAGGGCAAGTCAGCTTTTTATAATTTCAATCTTGCACAATTATGTATCAATCAGCTTTCCACTCAATTACTTTCTTAGACTGTATGAATGCAAACTGAACAAACATAAAAAAATCAAGATAATGTCCATCCATTTTCTGAAACCACTTGTCCTATTCAGGATTGAGGGGGGTCCAGAGTCTATCCTGTAGGCTACAGGCACAAGTAATAATGTAATCTTGTCTTTTAATCCAATTGTCTATACACACATAATAATGAGCATCTTAAACTGTCATCATATACAATACCACATCCTCCTAAACCATTATTACCACAGATCAATTGGCAGACTGAATTCAGTTATATAAGGAACTAATATTACATGACTAATATGCACCAGGTGTAAGTGTCTTTAATCCAAATTTTCTGTACACACATTTAGCTATAACTATGTTAACCTGTTGTCCTATACCAGGTCCTGTCTACTTAAACTAGAAATGCATACAGATATCAAACTACATAAAATTTCTGACTAAATGTCAACTGAAATGACACAGTGCAAGTTCTCTTTAGCATTATATTATACAATCTGTTGAACTGGATCACATATGATAAGACTACATACCTAAAGTCTGCACTCTACAAAAATAGTTTAAATCTTCATAATGTAGCACACATATGCATACCTGGTCAATACTTTCAGATGTCATGGAAACTGAGAGGAGGGCATCACCCTTAGTACAAGACAAAGATAAAAATTTGTTGACACATAACTGAAAATTATGTTGATTGAACCAGTAAAACTTGACCTAAAAATGTATTGGAAATACATTTGAGTAGGCTTGAAAAGCAGCTGTCAGTATTTAGATTAACTTTGGTAAGTAGAATGCAAGAAATACATGGGTTAAATTATAATCATGTCTTAAATGTGAGCCTCATGCACAAAGAGTAATATTCCTGGCCACTTAATCCATGATTAACATGTCAGCTGTGTGTGTCTGCCTTTAATCCAATTGTCTCTATACACTTAATAGCAGCTATGTTAAACTTGTCCTCATATACCAAACAACATTCTCCTAAACCATGATTAGCATGTCAGCTGTGTGTGTCTGCCTTTAATCCAATTGTCTCTATACACTTAATAGCAGCTATGTTAAACTTGTCCTCATATACCAAACAACATTCTCCTAAACCATGATTAACATGTACCAAGTGTGTGTCTTTAATCCGCATTATATTTATGTGTATTTTTGTTCTATGCATACAACCCACCACTATGAGACAAAATTCTGGGAAACAATGAGTCAGATTGATAGACTAATGATAAAGGGTTGCAGCTGGAGTTCAGTATTTGGAAAATATGTGGTAAAACAGTGTTATTTAACATGCAGTGCTGTTAATAGTGCTATTTAACACAAATGATACATTTTCCCTTGAAATGCACAATTTCATAATTACATAAAGATTCCTTAAAAAAAAACTACAAAACCTTTATGCATTGAGATGGAAAAGTGAATACATCCCAAATATTCAGCAACGGACAAAACAAAGCATACCTTTGGTTGTGCCCTTGTGTCCCCCCTTTGGCTTCTTCTGATGCTCACTGTAATTACATACATACATTTCAGACTACATAATAAAATACAGATATATTTAAATCAAATTTCAAAGTGTATACTTAATATAACTGAGGATTTTAACTACAAATTTAACTTCACTCCATTAAGTACACAAGTGAAACAGGACTTTTTCTGCGCCAAACAAAATTTGCTTGAATGCTTAATGGTCTCACTGTTAACCCCACATAGCACACGTCCCTCCACAAAAAAAATGTTACTAGCATTACATATACAGTTACGGCATGCGCCGTTATTGAAGTTAATAAAACGTAAAGCTGTTTTACCTTAGTGCCAATGATAGTAGTTTTAATTAATTACCCACACTTGTTTGCTACAGTTGTTGGCTAGCTGGCAAGACGTTCCTATGAGGACAGTGTCTGATCTGCAGTCGACGCTAATCTGATGTGATTACGACTTGGGGTCTCTTACGTAGCCAGATAGCTTGTTGGATTTAAGGTATACCCATGCACTTTACACTAACTTTATCTTTCTTAACTTACATTCGGCCCAGGCTACCTCACATATGCAAATAAATGCTGCTTCATGATACAGGCCGCATGTCGTAATTACCTCAGATTCGATCGGCTGCATAGATGTCTATTTCAACCTTATCTTTGTTCACTTACATTCTGCCCAGGCTACCTCACATACGACAAGAAATACTGCTTCGTGATACAGAACCCAGATTATATCGGCTACAGGTCTGAAACTGTCCTGGTATATAGACGTCTTTCCAATTACCAAACGGGTGGAGTATTACATCCTTTAGACGAAAATTACTTACATCGGGCAGACATATGCGTGCTATCACATTTCCGTTTAACTTGCTAAACGCTTAAAATCGTTTTCTGTCTCATCCATAACTGTTTCTGGTGAAAAATAAAAAATACCGTCTCGGATATTATAATGTCAATTTGGATTTATTAGACCACTGCCGTTTCTTTTATTAATCTCCTTCAATCTGTTTTCTTCATAGCACGTCGTAATTTCAGTCCGGTTTGGATGTGAAACATACACAAGTCAAATATCAAATAATATATCTGCGTACTGGAAACAATGGCCGACAAATTACGCTTCACTCACTGCTATAGCAGTCTTGTCCTTGTTATATTAGGCCTACCTTTAAAAGTCGGAGGGTTAAACAGAAAGCTGTTTGCTCACTAAACTACTCGTTAAATAACTATAATAACATGCACAGCTTTTATTTATTGGTAGCCCTACATCATTGTGAAAAGCAAACAAAAACATTATCAGCAGAATACGTGACGGAAAATATTTAAAAAGTGCCACGGTGATAACACCGTTATATTATCTTACTTGTCTAAAGTCGTCGGTTTCTGCTCGTGAAACTTGCCTATGAGGGGGAAAAAAATAAATAATTTTACGTCAATTATTATTATATTTCATACTATTATTATTATATAAATATATATAATTAAATTAATTTCAAAATTCACATGAAGCATACTCACCCGATGTTATCGATGGCAGCTGCTGTAAATTGACGTTGCAGGAAGCTTTCGCGGTAAAATCGTATCACGTGAGTCTTTGGCGCAAAAACGTGTAAAATCTCCCGCGGTATTTTACACATGTGCAATGTTAATCACCGCCTATAGAGGGCGCTTTGCAGTGAGACACATACAGTACACATCATGGTTTTCTAGGTCAATTTTTAGAAATGTTATAAAGCTCTGGAAAACTGACCATGGTGATCCTAACCAGGGCAAAATGGCTCAGAGAAATAAATAACATGACATTACACTTAAATCTGACTTATATAGTGCATAGTGGTGAAATAACAACATTTATTTGGTCCAGCTTATGAGGACACGAATCATGTCTTCATAACCCGAGCGTCCTCAAAATGCTGGTAGGTAAACTGGTTGTGTGTCCTGATAAGCCCTATTTACAAACACACACACACACACACAATCCCAGAATGCGTGGGTAAAAGTTTTTTTTTATAAACTCTTGTGATAAATGTACAAAACATTTTCGTACAAGTTTGAAAAATAAAACATCTTTGAAAAAACTTTTCATTTTAAAACATCTTAGTCTGAAAAACATTCATTTTAAAACATCTGTACATGTTTGAAAAACTTTCATATTACATTTTAAAATATCTGTACATCTTACTTTGAAAAAACGTTCATTTTAAAACATCTGTACATCTTACTTTGAAAAAACTTTGTTACATTAACAAATTCATTCGATGAAATATTTTTAAAGACGTACAACACACTTTTGCGATGCTGCTAGTTTTTACATTTCAGTACCCAAAAGGCAGAGTTTCCCCGCTAGTCAACAATCTGCGTTTGTCATAGACGACCCTGACCTTTTTATCGAGAGGCCTATTAAACAGGCGAAAACTCGATTTTGTTGTAGTGCGTCATTATAGGGGGATTATTCCTACATCCACCGATGTAGTTTTCAATCAATCCGATCAT
>JABJVO010000397.1:0-11286 GCA_026770805.1 Boulengeromyrus knoepffleri
TTTGCACGTTTAATAATGAGGTCCAGTGACAACTTTTCCGCACTATTGGAAATTGCTATTGGAAATTTAGATTTTTTCACCCCACCCTATTGTTCATTCAGAAGATGACGTCAAAATATCAGGTTTTTTTATCACATTGAAGGGAACCCTAGTGTAGTATAAATATAATCCACGCACACACACACAGATACTGTATATACAGTGCCCTCCACAATTATTGGCACCCCCTGTAATGATCTGTAAAAAGGGTTAGAAAAAATCCACCATTTGGTGAAGTAGCTCCATCTCACTCTGAAAAAAATGAGAAAAATCCAACCTTTCATTAAATAAATTTATTCAAAGAAAAACAAATCCTTCATCAAAAAATAATTATTCATAACAAAAAAATCGTGTGCCACGATTATTGGCACCCCTGGAAATTATAGTGAGCACCATGTAACTGAAGCATGTTTCCCCTGTAAATTGTACATTTTTCAGTTGATTGGAGTGAAGAGGAAGCTTCAAGGTGTAATACATGACTTCCCTAATAACTAGGGTTCAAATATTAGGTGACACAGAGTCCAAATTCCCTTAGTCATCCATCAATATGGGACACATAAGAGAACACACAAACCAAATAAGGAAGAAGTGTGCTGACCTTCATAAGTCAGGGAATGGGTATTAAAAAATAGCTACTTGCCTGAAAATGCCCATTTTCTACTACTGTAGCAAAAGTAAACAAAAGTGGATACCAACTGGAACTGTTACAAACCTCCCTGGAAGAGGACCCAAGTTGTTTTGCCCCCACGTACAGTGAGGAAGATTGTAAGAGGCAAAAAATCCCCAAGGCTCACTGTTGGTGAATTACAAGACCAAGTAAAATCTTGGGGTTACCACGTCTCCAAAAACACCATCAGACGCCACCTTCATGCTAATAGATTATTTGGAAGATATGCCAGAAAAAAAGCTTCTTGTTTCAGTTAACCACAAACGTAAGCACCTGGAATTTGCGAAACACTACTACAGCTTTGACTGGAACCAAATTAAATGATCTGAAACAAAAATGGAGCTTTTTGGCAATAAACATTCAAGGTGGGTCTGGCATAAAAAGAAGGATGGCTATAATTAAAAGTACCTTATCCCAGTCGTAAAATATGGTGGAGGTTCCTGTGATGTTGTGGGGCTGTTTTTCCTCCAAAGGCCCTGGAAACCTTGTGAGGGTACATGGCACTATGGACTCCATGAAATACCAGAACATTTTAAATCAAAATTTGGCTGGAAGCTGGGACATCATTTGATCTTCCAACAGGACAGTGATCCGAAACATACGTCCAAATCAAAACAGAAATGCTGACCACGGAATCATGCCATGACCATCTCAGTCCCCTGACCTGAACGCCATTGAAAATCTGTGGGCTGAGCTGAGGAGGAGAGTGTACAAGAAAGGGCCTAGGACCCTGGATGATCTGGAGAGATTCTGTAAAAGAGGAATGGACTCAGATACCCTGCTCTGTATTTCCAACCTTATAAAAGAAGACGAGTCAGTGCTGTTATACTGGCAAAGGGAGGTTGTACAAAGTATTAAATGCATGGGTGCCAATAATCGTGGCACATGTGCTTTTTAAATTATTATTTCTTGATGAAGGATTTGTTTTTCCTTCAATAAATTTATTTTAATGAAAGGTTGGATCTTTCTCATTTTTCAGTGTGAGATGAAACTACTTCACCAAAAGGTGGATTTTTTCTAACCCTTTTTACAAATGTTTACAAGGGGTGTCAATAATGTGGAGGACACTGCACCTCAGTGTAGTAGATGTCCTGAATGCCGGTGTCTTCCTTCATGGCCGCTTCCTCCTCAGTGTTGACAGTGATCTTCTTAAAGGCCACCAGGCCACTAGGGAACGCTTCTGAGAACAAATAAAATAAAACCCAATGCATTTGTTTACACTTAATGTGCAAAAACACTACTTTATTTCCCTCTGATTTCCCCATGGTAACTTATGATAAAGACAGAAACTGAAGGATTGAGAAACTATCCTGACAAATATGAGACATATTTCCTATTTGCTGTTATTACATAAAATGGTTTAGCTTACAATTTGAATATGCTTACTGTTGATTGACAACAAAAATATGCTGTGGCTTAAAAAATGAATGTGGCCTAAAGTTGGACTTAAATGGCACATAAAAGCTCATTTTTTCAGTTTTATAAATTAATGATCCATTGTAAAAGTATACACGCTTAAAGGGTGATTTTCATTTCAACATCAGAGAGTGTATGAGAGGGTGTGGCTTTAAAAAACCAGAGGACACTGGTCTGCACAAACCCTGCAATATTGTTTGCCAAAGCATGTGGTCACTTATGACTTTGCATAATACCGGCACAGACACAAAGTGTAGCTGCGAACTTGCGCGGGAGAGAGGAGGGGTTGTTCATGTTTCCGACCATGTTTATTTCTTCCAACACGAAGCCTTTTCTCTTTTCAGTGAACTGAACCGAACACAAAGCAGATGGGCTGCTCACATTGTGTGATTTATAAGGTTGCCAAGGTATCGTCATGGCAACTCAGGACATAGGGAGGTAGGGACAAAAGAAAAGGCCTTACTCTTCCGGTACAGGTACTCGGCAACCAGCGCAGCGATGTGGATATAACACATGGCAGCCTGTGGATACAGTTGACGTTAATTGTTAGCACTTTATTATTCATTTATCCGGCTGGCAAAGCTGTGTGTATTGAGTGCGCTCAGACTGAGTCACGTCTCCCATGCATGTCCAAACATGAACCCACAGCTTTGTAGTCAGGAGCCAAACACTGCTGGAAACTGTATGCAGCTCCTGAAGGTGTTGTTGGTTTAGGGCTGTCCTCCTCATTCACTCACATACATACACTAATCTACAGAAGCACATGGCACCAGCTCTCTAATTTATCACAGTTTTCAGAGGACTAGCTTTTGGCCTGTACTCCTAAGAAGTTGTTTCAGCCTTGTAGCTAGGGGGTCGATGTACCATGCTGTCTGCTGCCATTTGAATAGAATTTGAATCACTATCTTCTGAGATAAGCTGGCCACGCATAATGCTGCATATCTATAATGGCCTTCCGGGTTAAGCGCAAGCAAGGTGTCATTCGCTGGCAATGCAGAGAATCTGGTTTGAGCCAGTTCCTGCCGCTGTTGTACGGTAAAAGCAAGTGGCCTTTTCTCGCCTAACAGTGAATTTCCCTATTTTGATTATAAATTTCTTTGATAAAATTTGATTTGTACTTTTATGGTCACCCAGAATGACTTTTGTAGGATATGCTGGTACCACTTTACAATAATGCTCCATTTTGCCACTCATAAATGGTAAATGGTAACTTATTAATTAAAAAACTGTTATAACTGTCTATTAATGATTTACAAAGCGTTACAACCTAATTAATAACCTGATTGCATACATTCATGAACCCTTTATAAGGGTAGTACTGCTATAGCTCCATGAGGACAATAATGACATAATACATTATTTAATGTAAAATGTGCCACTACAGCACTGTGATAGCATATTTGTTTTCCAAACTCCCATATAGCAGCACTCCAGCAGAAAATACACAGCTACAGAATAGTGAAGAGCTGCATTTGGGCTGTGAGGACTGGCCTGACGGGCCGGTGCTGCACCTCGGAGAAGTCGCCGTTCTTGACATGGGCGCGGGCCATGCTGTCCAGCCAGGTGCGGCGCAGCTCAGGCGTGCTGGCGTAGGAGCGGGCCAGGCTGTACTGCAGGTCCAGCAGCATCTCCGGGTCGCGCTCGTGCTCCTTCATCTGCGCTGTGGCCATCAGCACCGTGCGAATGCGCATGGTCAGGCTTTTCACCTCCGCCGCAAATGCTGTCGACTGTGGGTCAGGGGGGCAGACACTCATTATCTTCCCTCACGTTAATGGTTTTAATACAGATATATATTATAAACATAGGGTGGATACTGGTAAACTGGGACAATTTTTTGAAATTTTACTTTTTGTCTCACTAAACATATGATTTTAATTATAAATACTAAAACATAAAAGTATTATTGAAAGCTCAAGAACTGAGCTTAAGATTAAAAAACACAAAGGCAAAAATATACTGTATCAAACATGTAAGTTTTGCCAGTTTTCCCTATGTACCAATTAACCACTATCCACGCATATGTTATGTAATAATAAATACATAAACATAAACTAACAGCTCACCCTCAGAGGGCAGGTGGGCTTTAAGACCCCCCCAATTTAACTTGCTACTCAGTGTGCACGGGCCCCACCACCCCTCACCCACAGGGCGGTGAGCACAGGGGCTGTACCTTCATGACCTTGTCGCTGTTGGCGAAGTTGTTGATGACAGACAGCGACTCCTGGAAGCGTGAGCTTCCTGTCAGAGCCACATCCGAGATCAGCTGGCTGACGGCGATGATGATCTGACATGCCAAGCAAAATGTCGCAATGCATCACAATATGTGTTTAATAGATTTAAGAATTTTTCCATTTAAAATCATTCAATTCAAAAGGCCTTCCTATCTTAGTGACACCAGCTGTAATCTGAAAGCACATTTACTTGTTCATGTGCTTGCATGTGTTTGTATATATTGTTTTGTATATATGACCATGTATGTGTTCTTGTAAATGTGTTTATGCAGCAATCAAAACACAGGGACACTCAGTTCCTTTACGTCTGTGAGGACAGGAACAGCTGAAGGGTGATGACAGAGCGGCAGAGAGACAGCAAGTGTGCCAACTGACCTGCAGGTGTGTGCGCAGGAAGGTCTTCCTCTTGGTATACTCAAAGTTGTTGCGCATGAGGAGGTAGAGCAGAGCAGCCGCCTCAGCACGTAGGGAGCTCAGCTTGGACACACAGCACTTGAGCGTCTCGTAGCACAGTGCTGCGCACAGTGTCACCCGACCCTTGAACAAGGCCAATGGAAACTGGCCCAGCACATGACATTATCACTCAGCACATTCGTCAGATTGATGTTTGGGTCCACGACGACACAACCCCCACACCTGTTATTACATCATGATTATTCATTCATCAAATACATGCACCACATTATGCATGTACCCCTTTACACTTCATTGTGAACCTGGATGATTGCAAGCCTCACCTTGCTGATGAAGCCTCTCAGTGAAGCAAAGACGTGCCTGAGGGCGGCCTCTGACTGTCCAACCTTCAGGAAGTTCAGGTAGATGTCAAACACTTTCTTCATCAGTGGGTTGTGTCCATCGCTTTCCAAAAGCTGGTTCTGAGGAGATCAATCGGTTAAGCAACAAATCAAAAGGTAACCAGCAAACTGTTGTTATCACAAACATCATAAATAACAGTGGCTTGGGTTATATCTAAGCAAAATCTTTAATAGTAGTTGTATTAATTAATGCGTTTTCAAATTATAAACGTGAATGTAATGTCTTTAGGTTCACATGCAAAGTGACAGTGGTATAAGCGTGTTAATGCACTGCAAGCAGCTGCAGAGGTAAGGAGCAACCTGGCATGCAGTCGCAACATTTAATTTGAAAATATATAATGTATGTATTGTCATGAATTAACCCTTACTTAGATAACATTCTTCAAACAAAGTTGCAATGTTCATTCTTGAGATTTTTTACCCAAAATTTTCTGGTCTTCCTGGATTCCTTCTGCCACTATGGTATGAACTCATAAATCTCCACTGTAGAGAGAACTTGCTTATTGTTTTTTAACAATGGCTACATAACTGAGTAAACACAGTGACAAGAGCACTGTCATGTGACATCAACTGACCTTGAAACTCTGAGTGAAGAAAGAGATGACATCCAGGACAATCAGACACACCTCCGTAGATAGATTACCCTCTAGGAGGGCCTGGTGGTTGATCTCGACCTCCATTGGCCCAACTCCTAGGCCACATACAAGAGAAAGTTGTTGCAGCAAGATAAGGGTCTGGTTTTGTAACTCGATTATGCAGATGTGTGAAGTTTGCATGTTCTCTCTGCGTCACATGGGTTTCCACCCGCTGTCCAAAAACAGGACTCCTTAACATTTCTAAATTGGCTACAGAATATGCCTGCATGCGGGTGCAACTATGTGCCCTATGATGGACTTGCATCCTGGCCAGGATGTACTCCAGCCTAGGATAGGCTCCCGACCACCCTGTCACCCTGAGCAGAATAAGCAGTTAGAACATGAATGGATAGATGGATGGGTGGATGGATGGATCGATGGATGGGTGGATCTTCTATTAAGAGTACGAGTTCCTTAATAAGAAACCAAAAAATCTTCTGGAAAGCTCTACAATGTACATGGAGAGCGAGGAGTTTCAGGTTAACACACCTGTACTGTTCGGGGATAAAGTTGGATTGAGGGATAAATTACACACCTGGGTTCAGGCTGAAGGAGGTGTCCAAGGTGCCGAACTGCTGGATTTTGGCCTGCATGAGGCACACGCGACCGCGCATGACTGGCATGGTCTTGGACTTTCTGTCTGGGGAGAACATCTTGGACACCCAAGCATCCTGGCCCCTGAACATGCATACACAGGCATACATGAAGCAGGAGCTTGATCACAGGCACCTGCTCTGCATACAGATTCTTCCTTTCAAAATATAATTAAAATAATTATGGGTGATAATAAATGGAAAGCTGTTTGTATGATCCCACAACTGGCCCTATTGATTAGGGATGTAAATCACCATTGACTTCCCGATACGATATCATCAGGATACTTAGGTGCCGATTCAATATGTATTGCAATTCTGTATTACGTGCACAGCTTTTATTATTATTAAGTATTACGAGTCTATGAATATCCTGATTCGATACTACGATTTCTTCTCATTTTTTTCTTTAGAATTTTTAAACCTTGAACATGTAAAAAAAGTTGAGTTATACCACTAAAGTTTTATTCAATACCAACACAGCTGAAATGAATACGAGTAAATATAGCACACTCCAAATAATTTTCCTCCTCAAAAAACCAAAGGCTGCATTTAAACAATACCAAACAACTTCAAATACATCAGTATAAATGTTAACTTAAAATTAGAAGTTAACAAAAAGCTACATTTGCTGCTCTTGTGGTATAAACTCTACTGAGCTTTTATGCTTCTCCGCTGCCTTGTCTATCTCAGGATGATGTCTAGCAAAATGTGCCTATATGTTCATCGTATTACCACAATACTTAACTTTCGCAGGACAAAGTTTGGCTTTTGTCTAGCTCCTCTTTACCATTTAAATTTTGAAAGCCAAAAATACATACATTGGATTCAAACTGTGGAGGAGAAGCACAAATCTCTTATGTTGTCCGCCACTCCTATTTGCTAAACAAAGTCAGAAAATAATTGGCTCCTACTACATGGGATGCTCTGCTGCCTGTCAATGTGGGAATAGTTTAGAGCACGCCACCTGTAAAATTATACAGGAACTGCAATGTTTCCCAACCTTGAATCCAAACATATATAAATTATAAATTAATAAAAAATCAATTTCGGAGTTAGTGTGGCGATACATGAATAGCAGCACAAAAACACTGTGATACATAACTGAACCGATTTTTCCCCATCTCCTACTATTGTTTCCAGGGTGCTCCTAATACCTGCCAATGTTCCTCTTGCCAGCATATCTGAAGTGTACCAGGCATATCCTGAAAAGCAACAATCACACAAACCATAATATCAACCACAACAGCAACAGCAATGCAGTTAATTAAAATTAAGGTCATTTAGCAATCAGGACAATCACAGCAATGAACATACTGTATATCTAATTATTTACACCAGATTAAATTACTTGCACAACAGAAGCAACGGTTATGAATAAAGGATGTGGATCCCACGACGGGTTCTGCTGTTGTACCAGTCACTGAGGCACCACTTATCTGCACTATGTAATATGCAGTTGTACGGATGAATTAAGGCCTCAGCTACTTTGTGCGAAAGAGTTCACCTCATAAAAACACTGTGGTCAAACATAACTGACTAACATATCACACAGCACTCAGCAACCAACTTACTCTAACAGGCTGAGAAAGTTAGTGACATCTTGATGGGGGACCTTGTTCCAGTAAGCCTGCAGTGTGTCTGAAAAAGCAGAGCACAGATGCACCAATGACCTGATACACTGCTCTTCACCGCTGAACCCCACTTGCACTCTTACATATGACCCTGCCCTAGGTTGAGCCTGCTAGCCATTACTGCTCAGCAATACAGCAATAACTATTTGTTACAGTTTTGATTCTGACAATTTGCACCTGGTGTACATTTCTACTTTTTCATGTTTTCACATCTGTACATTTTATTCGTATGGGTACTGATTTATTCACATGGGTATTCGATTATTCATATGGGTACTCATTTATTTGAACTTTTATTTATATAATTTATTCTGCTCCCTTTCTTCTATTTGTTTCTGTGTTTGCTGTCAGAATATGAGCCACTGTAACACCCTCATTCTTCTTCAGGAAAAGTTGCTTCTCACCTCATCAAAAATTCTTTCACTTCTTACAGCTTGAGGACACAATAAGTAAACAGATGGAAACCTATTCAGTTGGTGAGTAATGCCTAGAATTGGTGACACCCTGGAATCAATGAGTCTAGCAACAGTTGGACTGTAGGAAAATGACTAACATACATTTCCTCCTTACGTTATCAGAGATCATTAACTTGCAGCTGACTGTCTTGGGCAACAGCTTGATGCTTGTGAAAGAGAAAGTCCCCCCGCCCTCCAACATTGCCATGGTATTCACCTTCTGACACTGTTTTGATGATGTACAGGAAACACAGGAGCAGTCCTTTGACCTCGTACTGCCCCAGATGGCCCATACGAGACAAGGTGCTCATCTTGAAGGAAGTCCTGTGCAGCTGTGGACAGTGGGGTTGCCAGGTCAGCGGCACTGAAATCATCACCACGAGCCTTATGTCAGGCATAATAACCAATAATGTAATAAACGTGGTGCCATAAAAGAATAACACCTGCACAACACAAATGTTAGACTTTGTCCATTCCAAGAATAATGGGAATGAGGTCTCTAGTTATGTTGGTTCATACCATACATATATTTTTTTCTAAACCAACATAACTGGTTTGTTTGTTTTTGTTGTAGAGAGGCAACATTTTTTTTTCATTTGTATGCAGGTGCTATTTGTTCTTTTCAGAAAAGTTATTTGGGCGTTTTTATTGTTGTATAGTGTCATGCCCTGCCTATCTGCCCCTCCTGTTTCACACACCTGTTCTGCATTAGTCTTAACTCTTGTTCCTGCCCTCGTGTAATGCATTTCAGTTGCCTCTCATCCTGCTCCCTTGTTAGTCTCAGTATAAAGGCACTTTCCCGTGTTCCCCAGTCCTGACATTAATATTGTTCCCCCATGTGCTCTGGTTCCCATTTGCCCTTCCTCATGGTTTGATCCCATGAGATCCTGTTTGTTTCTGTTCAGTTCCTAGTCAATAAAGCCCCATTTTGTTTGCTTCAACTCCCACTCCCGCATCCTTCATCCTGCTATACACAACATGTAGATTAATTCTACCCTACAATACAGGAATTGCATGTTTCCCTGGAGTTGGCATGCAAATGCTACATATAGCAACAAAGCATCCAGGGGCTGGATGTCCAGACTGGCAAAGCGGCTCAGTTTTAGGGTTTCAGTTGTGCCCTTCTCACCTCACTGTTGTCCAAAGACACAGTGTCCATGTACAGGGAGCCTCTGGAGTCGTCCCGCCTCACCGTGTGCCCATTCTGGGCCACAGAGACTGTGGAGGTAACAGTACAGAAAGAATCTTACCATCACCCTTCTCAAAGAGAAGGAATACAACAAATTCTCACATCCATTAAACATGACCAAAACCCCTTATTTAGCAAAACAGCACACAAATACTGAGGTAGCCAAGGATAAGAATACAATGTAAAATCACACAGTAAAAACACACAATGTAAAAACATAGGGATCTGGAGGCCATTCACTATGGCTGTGGCTCTCAAAGAAAACTGAACAGCATTACAACTGTGGTGGTGTTAACAGAAACTGGGGTAGTACAATCAGATGGTATTAATGTTGAAGGTCGTTACAATACAGTATAGAAGCACGATTACCCTACAACAGCAGCAATGACACCTGCAAATCTGAAATCTTCAAAACCAAATGTAAAAGTGGGATGCGGGTTCCATTCTGAGGTCTCAGGGGTTTGGGTTTTGCCTAACAGGGAATTTGTGAGGCTCGCAGAAGTCCATTGAAATGAGCTGTAAAACAGGCCCTCACCCTGCTCTGCTGTCACACTGATCCTGCGGGGCTCAGATGAAGAAGAGGGCAGCGTGAGGTCATCCTTAGAGACCTGGGGAGGACAGGGGACACAGAAGAGTCATACTGACTGACAAGAGATCTCTTAGCCATGGGCAGGTTAGGACTGGGAGGCCTCACCGCAAAGTCCAGCCCCATGTTGGAGGTGAGTTCCCTGGGTGAGAGTTGCTTCAGGTTCTGGTAGAGCAGCTCCAGCACTGGCAGGTACAGCACGCAGATCCGAGCCTGCTGGTTCTACGAACAAACAAACAATGTCACAGTAATCCCTTCACATTCTTGACAAACTTGACAGTTATTCACAAGATGGTTGTGCACAATTAAACAGGAATATTTTTGGAGCTTGCTGAAAAATTGCAGAAACTCACAGAGCCAAAAACAATACTGAACATGATTTGGATCATAAAAAACAAATAATATATAAATATAGTGATATATAATATTTGTTAGTTTAAGTACATACTATATCTTTAATTGTAAAAGTATTCACTTGGGTATGCCATCCATCTTTGTCTTGGCAACCAGCCTCACTCACAGATTAGTTGTCTTTGTGACAGATGAATCTTGTGCTTCTCGCAGTAACTTTTAAAGTTTTCAATGCTGTTGCATTTTAATTAATGGGTCCTAAACGTAGTCCTTCCAGTGCATACAGTAGTAATTTGGGACATATAGGGGCACAACTGAGATGGTTTGTATATTATATAAAAAAGGTCTAGATAGGAAATGATAAAGTGTACAGCATAGTACTGTTTATTTCAAAATTGGTATTAAATAGACCTTTATATTATCGTTCAGGCAGCAGACTGTTCTGCGCTGAGGCCCAATTATTATTTCACATTCACTGTTTCACATTTGTGGGAATCCCTACCCCTAACCCTCATGGATGTGAAGGGGTTACTGTATTTATTTGTCACCTGTACAAACAAAATGGTTTGCCCCTTATTCTTTGTCACCTTTACGGTATGTTTGGGAAGTTCAAAACTCACTCATAACCACTATTTCTGCAAACTATGCCATAGAGCTACAGGTTAGCCACTGGTT
>JABJVO010000398.1:0-11285 GCA_026770805.1 Boulengeromyrus knoepffleri
GAGACTATTTTGTCATTACTAGGCTACAGAGTGTCATTTTGTAACATTTTTGGTTGGTGGTGTGCCGTGGGATTTTTGAAGTATAAAAAATGTGCCGTGGCTCAAAAAAGGTCGAAAAACACTGGAATACACAATTAAACCTTTGTCAGTTTCAAGTTATTTCAGAGATAGTTGTGTTTTTTTGTGGAAGGGTACCAACAAATTTGTCCATGTCTGTAAGTATACATCTCCTTATCTAATTTTATAAACTTAGTTTTTCCCTGTATTAGAACAATTTCACTACACTTAATTTTCTGTATAAGTTTTCGATACAAATATTACTTCTAAAATATAGCTGAATGTATTGTCTACGTCTAGTGATGTTTCTCTTTCTCGTCAACAGTTAGCTGCAAAACCTGACTCTTCACAAACCTTTGTGTTTACTAGCTATACACAAAATGCTGATAACTATGTTAACCTGTCTTGGAGAGGTACTCAAATGGTTAACATACTGTAAATTTGTTTGTTAGCAAAGAATATTCAGTGTATTTTTGGTAGATGTTAAGTAACTAACATGCAAATATAGGAAATCTCAGTGTGAGCGAAAGCTTTTGACTGAGAGTGTATTTCATTCCGTTGTACATTATTTCATTCATGTGCTTCCAGTCAGTCATTGCATTGGAGCATGCATTAATAGCATGCATTTGTGCTTATGCAGCACTGCCAGTGCTGCCTCCAGCGGGGATACTGCCCCTGAGCTGACCCTGGTATGCACTCACAAGCACTATACGATGCATCTGTCTTGTGTTTTCAAAGGTCACTACATTTGGGTGGGCTTGATTTGCACACATCTAACCACTGCGCCACTCATATAAAACATCTACATACTGTAATTATATGCCGATGCAATTATATAGATAAGCAACAATGTAGTATTCTGGAATTTTTGGAAGCAGGGGCATTGGAAATGGGGGGGCAGGGGGGACTCCTCTCCCTTCCCAGAAAACAAATAAATTAATTATTATGAATCTGAGCTTTAATGAGGCCATTAAGTGTTTTGTGAAGACATAACACATCTAACAAAATTTATAATCCTGTTATATTTAGCTGTGAAACTAAATTTTAAATGAGTAATTTTAAATGATGAAATCTTTATTATTCAAAATCATTTTAACGTCTTTCTCCCATCCTTTCACAATGTGACTATTGCATATGTGCCCATTGCAATGTCACAATGTACATCGCATTTGCCCCCACCCCACTGCCAAGGCAAATTCTGTTCCCCCAGTATCACACTCCTGCAGGCACCACTGGTTGGAAGGATCAGCACAAAACACATATTACTTGTGAATAATTTAGCAAGTATTATTAGAAGATAAATCAGTTTTTTCGGTGTGAAAGAATTAGTGTAAACTGTGGCATGAACTCATTTTGGCTGCATTAATGAATCACTTTAATTACTGAGGTGTTTCTCAGTCACGCCAGTGGTCTTTGGTGTCCAGGGGTGTCTTTCTCTTGTGTGATATTATGCATTAACCACTCTTTTGGGGCTTTTCCCATGTTAAGTTTAAAAAGGCCTAGGAACACATACATTTCTTGTGAAAGTATTTTGCATTTTTAATTCTCAAACAAAATATGAATACAATATGAATATAGTTCTATAGTTTTTTATTTATACAACACTTTTCACTGATCACTTGCCCAGTATAGGAAGCTTGGAGTCCATTGGGTTCATCCCATGACACAGTCTCATACTACATGTCAGGATGTGTCCGTCATGTACCTGTTTGGCCAGCAGATGTCGCTGACCATCCGGTCTTCCACCCTATTGCCAGTCCTAATGCTCATTAAGTGGTTATTTACTCACACCTGTTCCTTGTTTAAACACCTGTGTATATACCCTTGCCCTGGTTCGCTGTTAGTTACTGTTAGTGCTGTGTATTAGTTCTGCTTGTGGTGTTCTCTGTTAATGTTCTTGGTTACTTGTTTCCCCAGGATTAGCCTCATGCTCCTTCATGTTTAGCTGGCTTATCTGCCTTTGTTTTGAACCCATGCGGTCCTTCTGTTTCTGATTGTTCATTTACATCAATAAAGTCCCTGTTGCTATGCGACAACCACGTCTCGTCATGCCACAAGTTACAGTAACTGTATTTAGAGACACCTCTTGACCAGATGTTTTTGAACTGTGGGAGGAAACTGTGAAGGAGACAGTATGCAAATTCCATTTGTACACAGAGAGCAAGAGGCAGAAATCAAACCCACAAACCTGGCTTTGTAAGGCACCCCTAAGCACCAAAGCACTATGTCATCCTATTAGCATTATTAACTGCATTGAAAATCAGCATCATTTCCCTAGATTCTTCTTCTTTTAGTGGTTTATATCCTTTTAATATTTAAATAATTAGGTGTAGGTGGTAAAAACGTCCTACTGGGGATGTTTTATTTGCATTTTAGCTCCACTACTTGGGCCAGCTGTAGTCTGGTCACCAAAGAGTCATCCTAAATCACAGCAGACCTTGAAGTAAGTGACCTCATAAGTGGCCCTCACAACAGGTCACTTGCCGAGGACGGAACTGAAAGTGACGGCACTGTTGGCAGCAGCCTCTGATCAGGTAGAACATGTATGGCCTGTAACCATCTGACAGGAAACTACAAGCACAGCTTTTCATTATCTCCACTACCCCAAAGCCTCGGTCACACAGAACAGCTGCAGAAATGCAAGATATATTCACCACTGTGATTATATTTGCTTTAATTTTTACTGAAATACATAAAAACACCTTTATTACAGTATGTAATTGTTGTAAGTGCTTTACTGCAAATTGGTATCGAACACACTTCTGAGTGGTAATGTACAAGGCATAAAATGTGGCTCTTTAAAGCAAAATTAACACTGTTTCTGCCATTGAGCAGCATGATGGAAGTACGAGGACGAATTGTGCTAGTAGAATTGCAGGTTTTGTGTTTTTCATTTAGATTTGAAGTTGGAGCAGCTGCGCTTGTGTGTGAACTCATCTGTCACTATGACCCTCCTTATTCCAAGGTTTTCTTCCAATGGTACATCTGCTGTCAGTTATAGAGAAAAGGGTAATGCTTAGCTGCAAATCTCTGGCGATCTTTAACAATGAATCACAATGCAGAACAATATGTTTCCTTTATATATATTCTGCTCATATTTCTTTTTTATTTTCTGGTTTTTCATGTCTTATTCAGGGGTGTAGGAACTGGGGAAACTGCTGTCCTCACCCTCCCACTGTCTGCTTGCTTGGATGAAGCAGAGCCCATCGCAGGCAGCACAGGGAATGACCCGGCTGGGATACAGCCTGGACGGGATGCACAAACATGCGATTTTGGGAGAAAACCAAAGAATCCGTGGGACTTGAAACCTTGCATCTCCATAAAATTACAATTATACATCAAATACAATTCAAGGCTGGATGGCAGGAGTTTATTCCAGGCAACATATGTTAAATAGTATACCAGTACATTACAAGACACACAAACATGGGCGGAGAGCAGGGGGGGTTGGGGGAGGCCCCCCTGAGTTGCCTGAGTCAAAATTGCAATTAATTGCCAAGACCAGCATTGGGTAATGTTCTATGCTGGAAATTTGTACCTTTGCTTTTAGGTGCCCTACAGGTAGACAAAATGATAGGATGTGTGAATGTACGTTAACACATAAGGTAAGCAAGATGCGGGCTTTTTGTCTCCCAAAGTGCAAACATCAAGATCTACCCATGAGTCATATACTGTCATATACTGTTGGTTTACCACACTGTATGTCTATTGAACCCTGAGAGAAAAACTGGAGTACCCAGAGACAATCCACGTAACAAATGCATGCTCCCCACACACAGTTGGTGGGATTCAAACCACCAACCCTGAAAATGTGATCCCTGGAGTGTGGAACCTAAAAGAAAAGAAGTGCAGCCACAAACACACAGACCATAACAGCTTTTTATTCTGGTTAATGACTACATTATAATCTGATCTGAAATCTGCATAAAGAATCTTTGTCTACTGCCCACTGAAATTAATTTTAAGGCAATTTTGTATTTGCCCAGACAATGTCCTCCAACTGTTTCACATACACCGTGAACTAAGAATAAATTTTCCAAAAAAAAAACAAGTCTCATACATCACAGCACCTTGCCGTCAGATCTGTAGTCACAAAGTACTCATTAAACAAAATAGGATTTATTAATCTATACACTAACTCCAGCTGCACTCCCTGCTGTTTAGTTGTACAGATCAATATTCAGTAACACTTTCTATGAATGCCATGTCTATAAGAATCTATGAACACATTCATGACACATTATAATGTATTCATAAAGCATTATAAATATGGCTATATATATATATATATATATATAAAAGGAATATCAAATTATTATGCATTATGACTGCCTTATGAAGCTCTCATTTATAATGCACTATAGATACCTTCATAATGAAGTACAAAGCATCCTTAATTATTATACTGACCATTATAAAGCATTATGAAGGTATCTGTGCTGCATTATAGATGAGAGCTTCATTTGAGCTTATGAAGTATTATAATCAACACTACAATGCCTTATGACTATCAAAGGAAGATGTTGTAATGCTTCATTATTTTTTATACGAAACATTATACTGCATTATAGATGACAGCTTTAACTAAAGAGTTATCCAGTATTCTTATATTGACCGCATTTGTTCAGTCAATGGGAAGAAAGATGGGTGATAATACTTGATGTTGCTGACCTTGCTTGTGGTTATTTGAGCCCCATGACTTTTAATTAAATGCCAGGCACTAATCAGCCACTTGGAAGTTTTGAAAAGGTCATCAAAGCCATGCAGGTTCACGTGTGTGTGTGTGTGTGTGTGTGTGCATGTGTATGACCATTGCAATAACACAAAAATCAAGTTGTTCTCAAAAAGTATGTCCATGTGCACATTTATTTATTGAATGTTATTTATATCAGAATACTTAAAATGAAGCCTTCATATACACTGCTCAAAAATTAAAGGAACAATTTTTAGTCAGAGTATAGTATCAAGTCAATTAAACTTCTGGGATATGGATCTAGTCAGTTAAGTAGCAGAGGGGGTTGTTAATCCGTTTCAGCTGCTTTGGTGTTAATGTAATTAACAACAGGTGCACTTGAGGGGCAACAATGAGATGACCCCTGAAACAGGAATGGTTTAACAGGTGGGGGGCACTGACATTTTTCCCTCCTCATCTTTCTTTTGACAGTTTTTTCACTAGTTTTGCATTTGGCTACGGTCAGTGTCACTACTGATAGCATGAGGCGATACCTGGACCCTATGGAGGTTGCACAAGTTGTCCAACTGCTCCAGGATGGTGCATCAATATGTGCCATTGCCAGAAGGTTTACTGTGTCTCCCAGCACAGTCTCAAGGGTTTGGAGGAGACTCCATGAGACAGGCAGTTACTCTAGGAGAGATGGACCCATCAGCAGGGCCAGTATCTGCTCTTTTGTGCGAGGAACAGGATGAGCACTGCCAGAGCCCTACAAAATGACCTCCAGCAGGTCAGTGGTGTGAATGTCTCTGACCAAACAATCAGACACAGACTTCATGAGGGCGGCCTGAGGGCCCGACCTCCTCTAGTGGGCCCTGTGCTCACTGGCCGACACCATGGAGCTTGATTGGCATTTGCTACAGAATACCAGAATTGGCAGGTCTGCCACTGGTGCCCTGTGCTTTTCACAGATGAGAGCAGGTTCACCCTGAGCACATGTGACAGACGTGAAAGGGTCTGGAGAAGCTGCGGAGAACATTATGCTGCCTGTAACATTGTTCAGCATGACTGGTTTGGTGGTGGGTCAGTGATGGTCTGGGGAGGCATATCCATGGAGGGACGCACAGACCTGTACAGGCTAGACAACGGCACCTTGATTGCCCTTAGGTATCGGGATGAAATCCTTGGACCCACTGTCAGACCCTACGCTGGTGCAGTAGGTCCTGGGTTCCTCCTGGTGCACGACAATGCCCGGCCTCATGTGGCGAGAGTATGCAGGCAGATCCTGGAGGATGAAGGAACTGATACCATTGACTGGTCCCCACACTCGCCTGACATAAATCCAACAGAACACCTCTGGGACATTATGTTTCAGTCTTTCCGAAGCCACCAGGTTGCACCTCAGACTGTCCAGAAGCTCAGTGATGCCCTGGTCCAGATCTTGAAGGTGATCCCCCCAAGACACCATCCGTTGTCTCATTAGGAGCAGCCTCGACATTATCAGGCATGCATACAATCACGTAGGGGCCATACAAGCTACTGAGTATGATTTTGAGTTGCTGTAATGAAATTTCAGCAAAATGGACTAGCCTGCTGCGTTATTTTTTCACTTTGATTTTCGGGGTGTCTTTGAATTCAGCCCTCTGTAGGTTCATAATTTTCATTTCCATCAAACAATGTGGCATCCTTTCATTCCTAACACATTACCGAGTCCATATTGGTATTGATATCCAGCATGATTTTTTTCCCGTTGAGATCTGATGTGTTTTCAAAGCATTCCTTTATTTTTTTGAGCAGTGTATATATGTCATACATGTTCTCATTCAGTTGTCTAGAAATAAATATATAGCAGACACTTAATTCTTCCTCATTTTTACAATCCATTTTTCAATAATAGATGCAAGCCACATGACTTCACAAGAATAGCTTCAATACAACAAACACTGGAATCACAAAAAAGCAAAATACAAATTCATCACAGTGGCAAAATGAGGATTCACCTTCACATGTAATAATGATGTAATCACACTTTGTTCACATAGCAGATGCTGTGAATACGGTTCTTGATATATGATTCATTAATGCTGAACAAATCATGTGTAATTATCAAAGGGGAGATAAAGATGAAAGTTTGCCTTTTCTAACCGCCTGAAATCACTTTATGTGTAAATGGTGGCAAGTGGAGTTACATACTGTTCTCATGTAGTTACGGTTTTAAAATGATTGTTTTCATGACAATTGTTCTCTTTTTGTCTTTCCCAGTAGAATTATGCTGAATGAAACAAATTCAAAACAAATGTATGATTATTAAATCATTTTTATGTGTAAGAATTGGGAATGAAAACACTGTTTTCATTCTGTACTCCTTATTCTATTCTCTAAGTGGACTGGATTTAAATGAAACAGAAAACACATTGCTGTTTTTCAGTTGGTGTTATGACCATTATGGTTAATTCATGAGGCTGGTTTGCTACAGCAATTTGAATAAGACAAGAAATGGGCACAGTCTTCCAATGCTTTAAACCACATATAGCAAAATGTAATGGGACATTCATTTGCTATGATGTCTGTAAAAATAGAATTGAGAGACATTTGGATGATGCACTATTGCCAAGCTGGATGATGATGAAAAACATTCACAGCCTAGGATGGATGCGAACACAAGTGACTAGAAATGCAGCCGTCTTTAGAACTATCTGCAGAGGAGTTTTAATGAAACATTTCTCTTTATCTACTGGGCACAGTGTTTCTGTTTTGGAAAACAGATTTTTCCTTTTGTACTGAAAGGTTTATGCTGAATGTCACTTAAAGGGTGAAGCACCTGTGAAGACAGACAAAGCTTCCTCTGCAACACAGTGATATATCCAACACGGCAGCACGCTCCCTTTTGAGCTAACAAGGAAATAATGTAGCTGTCATCCATGCTATTTCCTGCCGCTCTCAGAGGTGACACGGTCTCTGTTTGAAGTCTAAGGTGCTGTTTTGTGTTCTCAGGATCCAGGTCTGTTATGCTGGTACTCTTTCAGCTCTGTGCATGTCAAAAATGACGAGTTACGCTGACGAACCTTTTGCAACTTTCTACAATTTTAGAATTTTTTTTCAAACGTCAATATTCGTCGGCCGCAAAGACAGTAGGACAATTATCCTTTTGGCATGCTAAATACATAGACATATAGCATGTTGCTACGTTATTAGGCTAAAATATAGAACTGAATGGCGTATAGAATGAAAATTTTTCTTGCTTAATTCTGCTCAAGAAAATTCACAGGCCACCTGAACTGAAAATAATTAACAAGCCATGAAATTAATATTTCGAACACTGAGTATGCGTATAAAGCTTAGCGTTTTGGGCAATTATGAAAATGACTCTTACCTTCCCCTTTCCCTGAAGGCTGATGAAAAAAAAACAACGAATACCATTATTGGCACATTCAGTCTGATACTAATTCTGCTGCTTTGAGTTTACTGTAGCCATGATCCTCCCTTGCTTGCCAGGTGATATTAGTTAGTATTAGCTAATCAGAGATCAGTACACAGTCTCCTTGATAACATTGGTAGAGCAGGTGTGGTTGCTGGAGGTACTATTGGAGTATCTGGTCAGGACCTGTCTCTGCTTCTTCTGGTGGCAGGGCAGGCAGAAGTAATTTACCATGGAGAAAAAGATCTGCCTGTAGTTTGCCGATACCAGGTTGTAGAGGATGGGGTTGATAACAGAGCTGACATAGAACAGCACGTTTGTCACCATGTAGAAGTAGTGGTAGAAGTCATATAGGCTGCTGTTGGAGAAAGGAGACAGGAAGGGAATGTTGCTTGATCTCATCAATCCATGCAGAATGTCTATACAGAACCACTTGTCTAGTTTATTTTTTTACATAATAGTAGAAACATTAGTTGGTTTGCCACACACCACATACTATAACTAATTACTGATTAGTCTCTAACAGCTCTGTGATTTTTTTTTTATTAATTATTTAAAAAAAAAATCTATTTATTTATTTATTAAAATTACAAGACTTGCGTGTACAAAGATTTTGGCCAAATTGGCAATCCTGCAAAGATTGGCTACTTTCCCAAATTTTCTCTGGTTGGACTGGATGTATTCCCAGGGCCATCAAAGTGGCTCTGCAGTGTTTCCTAGACGTATTGGCATCAACAGGGATTTTTATGGTTTTAAATAATTTGTTTGATTGTGTCAACTGCCTTGCATCTACAAATACTGTATTGTACCATGGTCACACACCACAATCTCATTCCCATATGTGATGCATTATTGTTGTTTGCACTTTGTGTATAGTACTTGTCTTGTATATGATCTGTATATTGCATTGTTGTGCATTGTTTCTGGCTTGCGCCCGTAGCTTTTGAGATAGGCTCCTGACCCCCCGTGACCCTGAATATAGCTTGAGGGACACCATTGGCCAGAACTGAATTTAACATTCTTAGCCAATAAATCTGATTCTGATGAAGTTCCTGTTTCTGATGACCTCAGTCCACAAACACTGCAATCCTTTTCTAACTCTTAAGATTAAGAGAATTAGAAAGATATATGGTCATTTATGCAGTAAAAACAATATTTCCAGCCGAGTATATTAAACCAATGTAATCATCGTGTCAGCATAAGCACAATGAGGTGTTGTAATAGGCAGCAATAATACTGTATCCATTCAGTATTTCAATAACAGGAAAACTGCTTCATTTGAGCTATACGGAACAAGATCTTAGTGCCAAAAGCATGGGAAGTTTATAACCCACATAACATGGGATGTTTGCCCATAGTACAGTGGAGCTGAGATGTCTGTAATGAGTCCCGTTTGAAGGGCCCTCCATAGTACCCTTGAAAATGACACAACCTCAATTGCTAAAGTAAAAACTTTCAGCTTTACTTTAGGGTTAAAAAAGTTGCTTTGGATAAATCCATCAGCCAAATAAGCAAGCGTAACTCAGCAGAATGGAAAAAAGCCATTCGTTACTGCGTTCCTTGCTAGCGCACTTGTGTAATCAGGATATGAACATGATGCACTTTTATGTAACTCTCCTCGGCAGCCTTCACCTGTATTATTATATTATTAAAAGCTAAGTCAGTATACTTTTGGTAAAAACTAAAACATCCTATATAATTCCTCTCAAGTGTCCCTCAGCCTTCACAAGCATGCATTCATTTAGTCCGAGTGAAGAACACTTTTTTCTCCCATCATCTGTAAGGCTGAATAAAATTTGAAAAACCATGGCAACTGTAAAAGGAAACATATGCAGTCAACACTCTTAGTCAGGAATATCTGACCAAATCCCATTGCTAACAGCCTTTTAAATTCTGTGCTCCTGTCAGATTAGAATATTGATTTAGTTAGCTGCCAGACACACTATGACTGTGCTTAAAATACTTCTTTTCAGTTTTTTTTTAGTTTGTTGCTTGTGTGTTTTTCAATAAGTAACCTATGGATGATGATCTTTAGACATCATATACACACTAACCCACAACCCTTTACCAAAAACTTGGCAATAAGATGGATGGATAGATCGAAGGAATTTTACAGTATTTCATCTGACATCCACCACTGTAAATGAGAGTGCATTCCCTTCTCTGAATAGCTTTGCATTTTGCCTTATTTGCACTGACCAGCCGCAGTGCATCATGTATTGGTGGCGTGTGACACAATTCACTGTGTAGCGATGTCTGTGGTTCTGCTAGCATTCTAACATGAGCGGTGTGTGATTCCCACTCTCTTCAGAATACTGTCACTTTGGTACATATTGCTGCAATCTGCTCAGGAGCTGAAAAGTCAGTGTAATTACCTACAATACTTCTGATTAAAATGGTAACTTTGCTTGACCTTTGGATTTGATAATTCTCTCAAAGGGTTCCTCCTAAACAGTGGAGCAAAATAGTACCACATTACGATCTGCTGTGTCACTCTGCTCCAAACATTCCTTGTGACATATGTGATTTATTTGTTTCTGAAAACAATCCTGCAGAACGACTCCTTTTACCTAAAAGGCAGGACAGAAAACATCACAGGCCTAGAATATTTCATATGTAAAATAAGTCATTTATGAACAGGTATTCATGAATGCACCTTGACCGATTTGATCTGCGGCACTCACTCTGTCCACTCAGTGACGTAGCAGAACATGAGCCGTCTCGTGTGGTAGGGCAGCCAGCACACCACAAACGCGATGACCACAGCACCTGGCAAGGTACACGGCCACCCAGAGACGTCACCGAGGGAGGGAGGGAGGGAGAAGAGAGACAAACAGTACTGTCACTGCAGGGGGCAAAAAAAGACTGAATGAAGAGCCGTATTCAGTCTTTTTGCCAAAACGTTTTTTAATTTAAGCGTTAATTTGTTAAGACTGCTAGTTTAATCTATCCAGTATTTCTGCTTTATTTGCCTGAAGTGAATTTACAGTAATTGACTGTTTACAGTTTTTTTCCAATCATTTTCACACTTGTCTCAATACCATGTCCACTTTTTCAAAATACTTCACACTGTGAACTTTACAAACATGCACCTGAGCATATCAGTTAACTTTCGGTGCAAAATGCACTAAAACCACC
>JABJVO010000399.1:0-11252 GCA_026770805.1 Boulengeromyrus knoepffleri
ACAATCAGGGCTGAACACGAGGTAACGAGGTGGGCGTGGCACACATTAGGATCGGACGGAGCGGGGCGTGACAATAATGATTACTCTTTCATTTTCTCAAAAAAGGATGAGAAAGAAGTTTACTCTGGTTTCACTGTAAATTCTCCAGATTTTAAAACGAGAATTTTTTAACAATCCCTTTATGAGAAAATGAACAATTTTCCCAAACTTGGGGGCACTCCAAAAATGGAAAAAGTGTTAAGTCATTTCCATGCAGAGAAAGACCACCATTTGTCTGTCAGCATCAACTCTGGTTACAAGCTTCATTTCTTCTAGAAGCTATGACACAAAAAATATGACTTTAAATGCTTTTTAAAAAAAAAAAAAAAAAAGAACGTTTGGAACATTTGTCTGATTAAAGCTATTTTGAAGCCACATCAAAATGCATTCTGCACTACAACAGTTTACCCAAATGCCTCATGGGCCTTCCTTGCAATCGTTCAAATAGCTTCAAAGGCTTTAAAAATACATGTTAATTGAGGATGGAAATGGCCCACAATTTAGCTTGGAATTCAAAGTAAGACCTTTGACCTCACCAACAATGGATGGCACAGGCATGGAAACTCATCAAGGACTGCAGTTGTTGGAAGTTCCTTGTTAAAATGAGCCCTGTATTTTTGTGCTTTAACCATTCCATTTTTTATCATTTCATACTTTGGGCTTTGTTTTAGAGCTTCAGTTTTCATTGCTTCTTTATGGTGCTGAATGCTGTGTTTGTCCTCTCCATCAGGGATCTCCAAAGTCTAAATCATAGGTAAGAAAAACAATTTTGAAATGTTCATTTGCACTGAACTTATTGGAATATGCACTAATTCTGTTGAATCAGCATTAGGGCTCTTTCAAACAGGATATTATCAAGAACCTTTGGCTAATCACCCAAGACCCTGCGCTAGTTATTCCAAAAATCTACTTAGTCTTGTGGTTGGAATGATAGTCCTGACTACATCTATATGGGGACATTCTGAGCCTAGCTCATCTCCTGGCAGAGCTCAATGAATCCTGAACCACTGTTGCCAGCTGTACTCAAGAATAGGCTACGTCCATACTCATAGAATTTGATTGACTAACCGTCCATCCAACCATCCATCCATTAACTTCCGCTTATCCAAGGTCGGGTCGCGGGGGCAGCAGTCTCAGCAGGTAAACCCAGACTTCCCTCTCCCCGGCCACTTCCTCCATGACACTAGAATTTCTGCAATCTCACACTGAAAATGAATAGGTACTATGTAAAATGCATCCAGGTTAGCAACCCTGAAAAGCTTAAAAATTTTACCTGGACCCAAAGTAATGCTTATAGCGATACTCCAGAGTAAAAACAACCTATTTCTATTTCTGCAAAACAATGAGTTAAGCTTTCATTTGTAAGCAAAACTGGGCTGGTTTCAGCCAAATGGCTTACAACGTGACCCATTAGGGCATCTGTAGACGCATCCAAATGGCTACTTTTAATTGAGTAGCTGTGTTACATTAGCTAACACAGCTAACTCTAAGTAGCTACAGTGGCTAATTAGCTAACTAGCTTAGTGTTTGCCAGCTAACAATGTTACAATAACACATAAAATACAAGTATAATTCGGAGCATTTCTTCATATAAGTTAATTATGGTTAACTTAGCAAACAACTGACAACAAAATAACTTACTGACTTTATTTTAATGAGCTTACTGGGACCATCAGTCTCCAGCTCTGGACCAGGATAAGGACAGGAAGAAAAAAATGGAGATGCCGGTGATGACCTTGATCTGCTACGCAGCTTCCTCGTGCTTGAGGTGTGTGAGAGAGTGAAAATGGAAGGGTTTTTACCTGTCTGTTACTTATTTATTATTTTTATACATATGTTATTTTCAACTATATTAGTTTTGAAGCACTGACCAAGAGTGGCAACTCTAAATTTTCGTTGTGTTTGATACCATGTATTTTATGCAATGACAAATAAAGCTTCTAAATTCTAAGGAATCTATAAGGGCGCTTTTCCTCCGTACCAGGTACTGTACTTACAGTACTTTGAGAAAGTACCAAAAGTACGGTACTTAAAGGTGTTGGTTTTCCACTGGAGTAAAAACTGGTACCTGAATGACATCACAACACGAAGCGGGGTATTTTGCACTTAATTCAAAAAAAAGGGTGGAGTGTGTTATAGAGCTGGACTGTCATGACCTGCTCGTCCGATCCTCCTGTGTGCCACGCCCCCCTCGTTACCTCATGTGAATTCCTGATTGTTCTCAGCTGTTCTGCATTTCCGTTCCTTAGTCATGTGTATTTAGTCTGCATTCAAGTCAGTTTACCCAAGTCTGGTCATTGAAGTGTTGTGAAGTGTTCTTCATGTAAATGTGCTTTGCCCGCATTAAACCCTATTTTGGGACTTCTGTCTGCCTGACTCTGATTCCCCGACTCGCTCGCCCTGCGCATGGACGTCACAGAATGACCGGACTTCCAAAGAAGACGCCTCAGCTGACAGAGACTGAATATGGCGATCTGGTCAGTGAAGCACTGTATTGGTTGCAACAACCAGAGGTCCAAGAGGACCCCGCAGTATGCCTGAGATACCTGCTCCGTAGAGGCTCCCACTCCGCCTGCTCCATTCGTCCCTGCTCCACCCACGGAGGCTCTTGCTTCGCCCGCACCTGTTGTTCCTGACCCACCTGTTGTTATTCCTGTGTTGCCTGACCGTGCCTGACCTGCTGGACCTGGAGGCTGATGTACCAGCCCCAGTGGTGTCAGTTCCGGAGATGGAAGCCCCGCCCAGCGAGGCTACGGTCCCGGTAGATGTGGCTCCATCCGAGGCCCCGGCTGCACCTCCTGCTCCGCCTCCAGCTCCGCCCACGCCTACTGCTCCACCCGAGGTCCCGGCTCCGCCTGCCCCTGATGCTCCGGCACTGGCTCCACCTCAGCTCGAGGTTCCGACTCCACCCCCGCCTAAGGTCCCAATTCCCACTCCACCTGATCCCAGGACCCCAGTCCTTGTCCCCAAGGAGGTTCCAGACTACTTGATCATCGCTCCTTCTCCCTTGATGGAGGGAGAGGAAGAGCTTGAATGGGACCCCAAGGGGCCCCTCCAGTGAACTGACCCCTCCACCATTGCCCCAGCATGGTGGATCCTGGCCAGGTCCAAGCCTTTCAGTGTCCCGAATGGGGAGAGGGCACAGGTGAAGGGGTCGGGTTCCACCCGCCCTGCCCCTTGGCTCACCCTCTTTCGCCTTGGCTGAGGCTCGGGGGGCACCTGCGGGTCTGTTGGCTCCTGTTCGGCTGTCGCCTGTGGGTCTCTCTCTGAGGACTCGTCGGCTGCCGTCGGTCCCACCTCCGCCGCCTGCGGATCCCCCCACTACGACTGTGGTCATTGAAGTGCTTTGAAGTGTGTTTATGTGCTTTGCCCGCATTAAACCCCGTTTTGGGATTTCTGTCTGCCTGACTGATTCCCCGCTCCTGGCTCGCTCGCCCTGTGCATGGACGTCACATGGACAGTGTGCGATATTAATACCAACATCGTATGTTATGTATATGCAATTCTTACATTGTCAGTCAGCTAGATTAAGATCTGGCTTTTTCCTTATTTCTTACTTTCTATTCTGCACGGACATTATAGCGCAGGGAGTTTAGGATTCACTAAAACATTTTACTCAGTCATAGAAAAAAAATCTTTTATACATTGTCTAATATATTGTTGTGAGGACAAGAAGACGGACACTGACGCAGAACTGCTTCAGGTATTTCCGTTTATTTAAGGCGTACAGCAAGGTCGGGTCTCCAGGCAGAGGTCAGGCAATCGGCGTCGGTACAGAAGGGGGCAGGCAAGAACTGCGATGGGCATCCAACAACCGGCAGACCATGCACACCGTGCCCCCATCCACCAACCACGGTAGGGGTGGAGGTAGGGCAGGGGAAGGCAGAGGGCTGGTCGCATGGGGTCGAAGCAGGGACCCATGGAAGGACGGATGGATGCGCTGCATGGAACTCGGAAGCTGGAGGCGCACCACAGAGGGACTGACAATCTTAGAGACCAGAAACTGCCCAACAAAAAGAGGGGCTAACTTGCAGGACTAGATGTGCAGCGGCAAGTAACGGGTGCTCAGCTAAATTCTCTGTCCCACCCGGTAGACAGGGGCACGAGCGACATCTATTAGCATAACGTTCCATCCGGGCTCTGGAACGTAGCAACGACGAGCGAGCTAGACACCAAGTGAGATGACAGCGTTGCAGGAAACAATGCACTGCAGGCACCGTGACCTCCTCTTCTAGGGCTGGAAACAGGGGGGGCTGGTATCCCACGCAGCACTGAAAGGGAGACAGACCTGTAGCAGACACGGGTAGGAAATTGTGAGCATATGCTATCCATGACAGAAATCTATTCCATGAACTAGGGGAGTGGGAGACCAGACAGCGCAACATACGCTCCAAATCCTGGTTAGCACGCTCTGTCTGACCATTGGTCTGGGGATGAAATCTCGAAGACAGACTCGCTGTGGTGCCAAGTAACCTGCAGAACTCCTGCCAAAAACGGGAAACGAATTGGGGACCCCTGTCAGAGACAATGTTAGTCGGCAATCCATGGAGCTTGAACACATGATTTATCAATAACTGAGCAGTCTCTTTTGCAGAGGGGAGCTTAGGAATAGGAATGAAGTGGACTGCCTTAGAGAATCGGTCGACCACAGTAAGTACCCCTATGTGCCCTTCAGACAGTGAAAGGCCAGTTACAAAATCCAAGGCAACATGTGACCAGGGCCGCCGAGGTACAGGTAGGGGTTGCAATAGTCCAGCCGGAGGCCGAGACAGAGTCTTGTTTCGCGCACAGACAGGGCAAGTAGCAATATAGCTTCGGACATCCCGAAGTATCGTTGGCTACCAAAAGCACTGCTTCTGGGTAGCATGCTAGGAGGGAAGAATATCCCCACTGGAGTGTTCGAGGACGTAGCTACCTTGGAACATAGAGCCTATTTGGAGGCCCCCCTGCAGGGGGATGGAAAAAACGCTGGACCGCCTAGACAGCCTCCTCAATACCCCAGGATATGGCTCCAACAAAGCGGCTGGGTGGCAAAATGGGACTAGGGTCGTCCTTAAGGTCCTCCACCTCAAACTGTTGAGACAGCGCATCCGGCTTGTGGTTCTTCACCTCTGGTCTAAAAGAAAACAGAAAGTTAAAACGTTCAAAAAACAGGGACCACCTAGCTTGGCGTTCATTTAGGTGTTTTGCAGTCCGTAGGTGTAATTGCGATTCAAACAAAAGTTGCCATGTGAGGTTGATGGAAAAGATTCCCGGCACGCACAGAGAGTAAATGAAATTACTAGGTGGTTTATTCCATTAACAATCCGGTTGACTTTCAGGTTGTGAACAAAGGAAACAAAATAAAGCAGCAAAATAAATATATAAAGCGTGATACTTCCTTTTCGTTTGTGGTCAAGAAATTATTCCGCTTCACCATCTAACCTCCCCAGTGCTCAGTGTATGGACCAATTAAAGCCCTGCATTCGCGCCACAGGCACGTCAGGAGGTGTGTTACCGAAGTAAAAGGTCACATGACTTGTTTACCAAAAAACGCAAGTAAGGCTCCTACATTCTGGCCCCTAATTGTCAATGCTAAGGGAGGACAATTACCAAGTATACAAAAATGGAGCCGTAAAACATGAATCACAGATTTATATCACAGATCATGAAGTTTCATCAAGATGTGAGTTACATGACATCAGTACAATTCAAACGGGTAAATAACAATAATCAATAATAACAATAATCAATAATATAACAATAATCAATAATGTCAATGCATTTTATCCTTTTGTTTAAAGTCCATGAGTGTGTGAAAAAGTGTCTATAGCCAGTCCATTGGTTAATGAGAGCCCATCAAGTGCCAGTGTGCTAGTGTGTGAGCACACAAATTCAAATCTATGTGAATGCGTGCAAGGCATGGGACATAAGCCTGGCAAAGGAAGCCAGACCTTCAACCCGACGACTCAGCTTCCAAGAGCAAACAAAGTCTGTCGATAGGCCTCTGGATGAGGTTAGCTTTTGGTCTTCACCAAGACACTCCGGACAAGTCCTTTTGGCCCAGGCAGGGTTTTCACCACCCGGCCTAAAGGCCAGGAGCTCCTTGGTGCTGTTGGGTCCACTATGACTACTATGTCATTCTCTTTCAAGTTCCTTTTGATGTCAGTCCATTTTTGCCGTTGCTGCAGCAGAGTGAGGTATTCAGCGGTCCATCGCTTCCAAAAGAGATCTGCCAGGTATTGTACCTGTCTCCAGCACCTTCTGGTATACAAAGAGTCCAGGAGGCAACAGTGGTTTGGTGTCTAACTGTAGAAGGTGATTTGGCGTCAGTGGCTCAAGGTCATTAGGATCACTGGATACAGTTGTTATTGGTCGGTCATTGATGATGGATTCGACTTCACACAGGGCTGTGTGCAACATCTCATCGTCCAGTGTTTGTTGCTTTAGCACGGTAAGGAGTACCTTTTTTACCAGTTTTATTAGTCTCTCCCACACACCTCCAAAATAAGCTGCAAAGGGAGGGTTAAACAACCATTTGACATGTTGGATCATGAGAGTGTCATAAATTTTGTGACTGTCTCGTTGGTTTGCAGCAGTCTGTAATTCCTTTTGTGCACCCACAAAGTTAGTGCCAAAAAAGTTCTGTGTCCAACATACTCGCCACTTCCAGATGAATGGCTCTGCTCGCCAAGCAGGTGAAAATCACTCCCCATCTCTTCACGAGGGAACGGCTCATTTTATCTCGATAGGCCCAAAGTAGTCAATACCTACATGGGAAAACGGTGGTAGGTCTGGACTGACTCGGTCCTCTGGGAGGTCTGCCATCTTTTGGACTCCGAATTTGGTCTGCAATTTCCTACAGAAGACACAAGATTTAAGAATGGCTCTTGCAGAGGAGTTAGCGGAGGGAAGCCAGAATGTTTGCCTAAGCCTTGAGAGCATGTGGTTTCTTCCTGCATGTCCTACTTGCTGGTGTATGTCACGCAGAATCAATTTTGATACATGCGAGTCTTTGGGTAGAATGGTTGGATTTTTTATGCTCACCGGCATAGACGCTTTACCTATTCTGCCTCCAGTCCTCAGGATGCCCTCATCCAAGATTGGATCCAGTTTGGATATGGAGCTATCTGCTTTGACTGGCATGCCTTTTCTTAAAAGGGTGAGCTCAGAACCAAAGTAACACTGCTGTTCATAGCAGATGATCGCCTTCTCTGCGTCGTTCAGGTCATCCATCGTTAGGTGTTGTTGCTCACCTTTAATTTTGAAAGTGGATTTGAGGTCTTTACCTTTCTGTTTTCGGAGCAGAAGGTGGTTTTTGAGCTTCAGCAGCCAGGCAACGGCTCTCAGAAGTTTCTTCCATGAAGAGAAGTATTGAATCAGATACGTAGTAGCATTAGTTTGCAGCTTCAGGCTATTTACAGTGATGTCTTTCTTTACCTCAGGGTCACTGTGGGCAAGATGGCCCAGATCATCCGGTGCATCAGGCCATTCAGATTCCATCCTTTTATTTCCTTTTTTAGGTGTTCCAGAGGTCCCCAAGGTAAGTGTCCAGGTAAGTATATTTGTTTGTTTTTATTTGAATTTTCTGCAGCTTTCTGACGCTTCCAAGGGGATGGGGGAGGCGGGCGGACACCGTATGACGGCATGGGTGGCACGGGCAAAGTTAGGTTTAGAATTGGGGTCAGGGAAAGGGGTTTTTAGGGTTAGGGCAGGGGATTTAGGGTTAGGGCTGGGGTAGGGGTTTAGGGTTAGGGAATGACCCCAGGAAGGTACTGGCCTACCTCACACCATCTGGTGCCCACCCCTATACATCCCATCCCCTGGCATCTCTGCCAAACACATATGGCTTTAGTTTTGCCCACTAGGCCTCAAATAATCCATATCCTTTTTCCCTTCCTAAGGTTTTTAGCTGCGTCTGCAGGACTTAAAGGTAAGCATATAGGACACCTATGTGATTAAATAATGCCAACTAGGCCTATAAATCCCCACTAGGGCTTAATACAGCTCCAGGATTTTTGGAAAATAACAAGGAACCATCCATCCAGTATATCATTTGAGTATGCCTTACTAGGCCTTCAATATGCCTCACTAGGCCTTAAATATCCCCCACTAGGGTTTAGAATCTGCCCACTAAGCCTTATAGACCGCGTAACATTTCAAGTCTCAACGCGTTTCGGGCTGCCTTGCCCTCATCAGGAAACTGGCGAAAACATTATAAAGGGGGTGCCCACTAGGCTTTAGTCCCCTGCAATTGCCCACTAGGCCTCAATATAACTGTGCTTTTAAATTATGCCCACTAGGCTTCATATATAGCACTCTCGGCTCTGGCCGTTCAACTGACACCCTGAGTTGAAGTTCCTTATATATAATGTGGGGAAGCCCCGCCCCCTGCAATCGGCAACTGCCGCTTTTTTATCCCCAACTAGGGTTTAGAAATCCAAGTTATTCATATAATTATATTTTTTGGTTGATGTCCTTTATTTAATCCACCCTTGCAAGGAAGTGAGGGCCGTGGAGCCATCTAGGGGATTTCAGGAGCGATTCAATATACAATCCACGTGAGGCATCATCTGCCGGATTATCCCTGGAGCTAACATATCTCCACTGCTGTACCTGGGAAAGGTTATGGATTACTGCAATTCTGTTTGCAACATATGTATGAAATCTTTTGGTTTCATTATGAATGTACTTCAGTACTGTCGTGCTGTCTGTCCAGAAGGTGGATTTCTCCAGATCCATATGAAGTTCCATTTGAAGCATTTTATCCACTTTAACAGCAAGTGTTGCAGCAGCAAGTTCAAGTCTTGGAATAGTTATCTGCTTGAGAGGAGCCACTCTGGATTTTTCAAGCACGAAAGCAACATGAACCTCTCCTTTACTGTTTGTGAGACTAAGGTAGCTCACTGTTCCATAACCTTCTTCACTTGCGTCACAAAAATGATGCAGCTGAACAGTCCTTATTGAGCCAAAGCCCTCGGGTTTTACACACCTGTCCACTTCAAATCTGTACAGCTGGGTCAGTTCTGTGATCCATCTTTGCCATGGCTTGGAAAGTTCTTCTGGAATGTCTTCATCCCATCCACACTTTACAAGGCAAAGTTTTTGCAGGATTTGCTTGGCTTTGAGGATGAAGGGGGCAAGAAAGCCCAATGGGTCATAGATGGAACTTACAACGGAAAGAATGGCTCGTCTTGTAAGAGCTCTGTTCTTGATGACAACCTTGAAAGAAAATGTGCCTGTCTGGATATTTCACTGGATTCCTAGGGCCCTTTCAAGGGGTGGTTTGTCTCTGTCCAGGTCAAGCTGTTTCACAAGTGTGGCTCTGTGACTTTCAGGTATCGTAGCAAGGACTCCACAACTGTTGCTCACCCACTTGTTCAAAGTGAATCCTCCTAGGGCACATGCTTCCCTGAGTTCCTGTGTAAGCTGAATTGCCCATTCAACTGAAGCCACAGACTTAAGACAGTCATCTAAAAAAAAACTATGTTTGATTGTTCCGAGAGTTTCAGTGCTGAATTGATTTAAGTTATCCACTGCTATTTGTTTCAGGGCAAAGTTGGCAATGCTTGGTGATGACACAGCACCAAAGATATCGACATTCATCCTGTAGACTTCTAGTGGCTTACTGACGTCCCCCTGTGGCCACCAGAGGAATCTGAGGAAGTCATGGTGATGTTCTTGAACATGTACTTGGTAATACATTGCTTCAATGTCAGCCATTACAGCTATTTTTTCTTCTCTGAATCTAAGCAGAACACCCAAAAGTGGGTTAGCCAGTTCCGGACCCTGGAGAAGTTCTGTGTTTAGTGATTTGCATATCACGTTACCGAAGTAAAAGGTCACATGACTTGTTTACCAAAAAATGCAAGTAAGGCTCCTACAGTAGGTATTCGAGGTTCTTATGGTCGGTCAAGACCAGGAACGGCTCTGTTGTCCCCTCCAGCCAGTGCCTCCACTCCTCCAGGGCCAACTTTACAGCCAGCAGTTCGTGTTTTCCAATGTCATAGTTCCTTTCAGGTGACGTCAGCTTGCGAGAAAAGAAAGCACAGGAATGAATCTTGTCATCTTTAGCAGAGAGTTGGAAGAGAACAGCCCCAACTCCTGTACCAGAGGCATCAACCTTGATGATGAACTGCCTAGATGGGTTAGGCAACTGGAAAATGGGAGCAGAGGTGAACCTACTCCGTAGGTCAGTGAAGGCATCTTGGGCCTCTGGGGTCTACTAAAAAAGAACCTTGGAAGATGTGAGAGCCGTGAGTGGGGCAGCAACCGTACTGTAACCCTGGATAAAACGGCAGTAGAAATTAGCGAATCCCAAAAAGCGCTGCAGATCCTTGCGCATACGGGGCTGCAGCCATTGGCTGACAGCTCTCACCTTGGCTGGGTCCATCTTGACTGTGCCTTCAGCAAGAATGAATCCTAAAAAGGAGATGGAGCGTTGGTGGAACTCGCACTTCTTGGCCTTCACAAATAAGCCATTAACCAGGAGCCTTTGGAGGACTAAGCGGACGTGCTGCACATGATCCCTTTAGAGTGACACTTTTTCTCAAAGTTAGTGGCCTGCACAATGAATATTGATGAGACAGGTGTCCCCACACCTGTAGTAGTTTGCATACTGTCAATAGCCTATCAGTTTGGAATGTCACTGCACCCCACACCCATCACTTTGGAAAGGCAGTTTGAAACGCAAGAAAAGTAGCAACAATAAAATCCCTTTCACAGTTTATTGGTAGATGGAATAAAAAATGAAAAATTGTGACCATATAAATATGATGCAGTGTGTCACGCCCACGGAGGTGGGTCAACCAGGTGTCGGGCATTAGGGACTAATTGCCTCCCTTATTTAAGGAGGGAGAGGATCACAGTCAAACTGCGAAGTATTGCACTAATGACTAGCCTTACCGAGCATTCTTCTGTCTTCAGTTTTCTTCTGCTCCCGTTCCTTGCCTGTTTACCTTTTGTGAAACCCTTACCTCTTATCCCTTACCTCCTTAGTCCCGCTCCCATCCTTGATTCTCCAGTCCTGCTGAGCCCGGCTTCCCTTGTCGTCCAGCCCTCCTGTTACCCAGTCCTGTGTGTATCCATCGGACGGACTCATCGGCTTTCGACCCACGCTCTCGTCTCTCGACCACGATTACCGCTCACCCCATTTAGACCTGGGCCCGTATCCCTAAAGATTCTGAGAATCCTCTCAGAGAGCTCCTAACTTAACCTAAAAATTCCTTGCCAGG